>OV884003.1:38321875-38625421 GCA_930367185.1 Myathropa florea
CCCACCTCGCATGGGAATCAAGTCCACTTCGCTAAAAGTGGAGTTATTTCCCACCTCGCATGGGAATCAAGTCCACTTCGCTAAAAGTGGAGTTATTTCCCACCTCGCATGGGAATCAAGTCCACTTCGCTAAAAGTGGAGTTATTTCCCACCTCACATGGGAATCAAGTCCACTTCGCTAAAAGTGGAGTTATTTCCCACCTCGCATGGGAATCAAGTCCACTTCGCTAAAAGTGGAGTTATTTCCCACCTCGCATGAGCAGTAAGTCCACTTCGCTAAAAGTGGAGTTATTTCCCACCTCGCATGAGCAGTAAGTCCACCTCGCAGAAAGTGGAGTTATTTCCCACCTCGCATGGGAATCAAGTCCACTTCGCTAAAAGTGGAGTTATTTCCCACCTCGCATGGGAATCAAGTCCACTTCGCTAAAAGTGGAGTTATTTCCCACCTCGCATGGGAATCAAGTCCACTTCGCTAAAAGTGGAGTTATTTCCCACCTCGCATGGAATCAAGTCCACTTCGCTAAAAGTGGAGTTATTTCCCACCTCGCATGAGCAGTAAGTCCACCTCGCAGAAAGTGGAGTTATTTCCCACCTCGCATGGGAATCAAGTCCACTTCGCTAAAGTGGAGTTATTTCCCACCTCGCATGGGAATCAAGTCCACTTCGCTAAAAGTGGAGTTATTTCCCACCTCGCATGGGAATCAAGTCCACTTCGCTCAAAAGTGGAGTTATTTCCCACCTCGCATGGGAATCAAGTCCACTTCACTAAAAGTGGAGTTATTTCCCACCTCGCATGGGAATCAAGTCCACTTCGCTAAAAGTGGAGTTATTTCCCACCTCGCATGGGAATCAAGTCCACTTCGCTAAAAGTGGAGTTATCTCCCACCTCGCATGGGAATCAAGTCCACTTCGCTAAAAGTGGAGTTATTTCCCACCTCGCATGGGAATCAAGTCCACCTCGCAGAAAGTGTACTTATTGCCCACCTCGCATGGGAATCAAGTCCACTTCGCTAAAAGTGGAGTTATTTCCCACCTCGCATGGGAATCAAGTCCACTTCGCTAAAAGTGGAGTTATTTCCCACCTCGCAGGGAATCAAGTCCACTTCGCTAAAAGTGGAGTTATTTCCCACCTCGCATGGGAATCAAGTCCACTTCGCTAAAAGTGGAGTTATTTCCCACCTCGCATGGGAATCAAGTCCACTTCGCTAAAAGTGGAGTTATTTCCCACCTCGCATGGGAATCAAGTCCACTTCGCTAAAAGTGGAGTTATTTCCCACCTCGCATGAGCAGTAAGTCCACCTAGCAGAAAGTGGAGTTATTTCCCACCTCGCATGGGAATCAAGTCCACTTCGCTAAAAGTGGAGTTATTTCCCACCTCGCATGGGAATCAAGTCCACTTCGCTAAAAGTGGAGTTATTTCCCACCTCGCATGGGAATCAAGTCCACTTCGCTAAAAGTGGAGTTATTTCCCACCTCGCATGGGAATCAAGTCCACTTCGCTAAAAGTGGAGTTATTTCCCACCTCGCATGGGAATCAAGTCCACTTCGCTAAAAGTGGAGTTATTTCCCACCTCGCATGGGAATCAAGTCCACTTCGCTAAAAGTGGAGTTATTTCCCACCTCGCATGAGCAGTAAGTCCACCTCGCAGAAAGTGTACTTATTGCCAACCTCGCATGGGAATCAAGTCCACTTCGCTAAAAGTGGAGTTATTTCCCACCTCGCATGGGAATCAAGTCCACTTCGCTAAAAGTGGAGTTATTTCCCACCTCGCATGAGCAGTAAGTCCACCTCGCAGAAAGTGTACTTATTGCCAACCTCGCATGGGAATCAAGTCCACTTCGCTAAAAGTGGAGTTATTTCCCACCTCGCATGAGCAGTAAGTCCACCTCGCAGAAAGTGGAGTTATTTCCCACCTCGCATGGGAACTAAGTCCACCTAGCAGAAAGTGGACTTATTGCCCACCTCGCATGGGAATCAAGTCCACTTCGCTAAAAGTGGAGTTATTTCCCACCTCGCATGGGAATCAAGTCCACTTCGCTAAAAGTGGAGTTATTTCCCACCTCGCATGGGAATCAAGTCCACTTCGCTAAAAGTGGAGTTATTTCCCACCTCGCATGGGAATCAAGTCCACTTCGCTAAAAGTGAAGTTATTTCCCACCTCGCATGAGCAGTAAGTCCACCTCGCAGAAAGTGTACTTATTGCCCACCTCGCATGGAATCAAGTCCACTTCGCTAAAAGTGGAGTTATTTCCCACCTCGCATGGGAATCAAGTCCACTTCGCTAAAAGTGGAGTTATTTCCCACCTCGCATGGGAATCAAGTCCACTTCGCTAAAAGTGGAGTTATTTCCCACCTCGCATGAGCAGTAAGTCCACCTCGCAGAAAGTGGAGTTATTTCCCACCTCGCATGGGAATCAAGTCCACTTCGCTAAAAGTGGAGTTATTTCCCACCTCGCATGGGAATCAAGTCCACTTCGCTAAAAGTGGAGTTATTTCCCACCTCGCATGGGAATCAAGTCCACTTCGCTAAAAGTGGAGTTATTTCCCACCTCGCATGGGAATCAAGTCCACTTCGTTAAAAGTGGAGTTATTTCCCACCTCGCATGGGAATCAAGTCCACTTCGCTAAAAGTGGAGTTATTTCCCACCTCGCATGGGAATCAAGTCCTCTTCGCTAAAGTGGAGTTATTTCCCACCTCGCATGGGAATCAAGTCCACCTCGCAGAAAGTGGAGTTATTTCCCACCTCGCATGGGAATCAAATCCACTTCGCTAAAAGTGGAGTTATTTCCCACCTCGCATGGGAATCAAGTCCACTTCGCTAAAGTGAGTTATCTCCCACCTCGCATGGGAATCAAGTCCACTTCGCTAAAAGTGGAGTTATTTCCCACCTCGCATGGGAATCAAGTCCACCTCGCAGAAAGTGGAGTTATTTCCCACCTCGCATGGGAATCAAGTCCACTTCGCTAAAAGTGGAGTTATTTCCCACCTCGCATGGGAATCAAGTCCACTTCGCTAAAAGTGGAGTTATTTCCCACCTCGCATGGGAATCAAGTCCACTTCGCTAAAAGTGGAGTTATTTCCCACCTCGCATGGGAATCAAGTCCACCTCGCAGAAAGTGGAGTTATTTCCCACCTCGCATGGGAATCAAGTCCACCTCGCAGAAAGTGGAGTTATTTCCCACCTCGCATGGGAATCAAGTCCACTTCGCTAAAAGTGGAGTTATTTCCCACCTCGCATGAGCAGTAAGTCCACCTCGCAGAAAGTGGAGTTATTTCCCACCTCGCATGGGAACTAAGTCCACCTAGCAGAAAGTGTACTTATTGCCCACCTCGCATGGGAATCAAGTCCACTTCGCTAAAAGTGTACTTATTGCCCACCTCGCATGGGAATCAAGTCCACTTCGCTAAAAGTGGAGTTATTTCCCACCTCGCATGGGAATCAAGTCCACTTCGCTAAAAGTGGAGTTATTTCCCACCTCGCATGGGAATCAAGTCCACTTCGCTAAAAGTGGAGTTATTTCCCACCTCGCATGAGCAGTAAGTCCACCTCGTAAAAAGTGGAGTTATTTCCCACCTCGCATGGGAATCAAGTCCACTTCGCTAAAAGTGGAGTTATTTCCCACCTCGCATGGGAATCAAGTCCACTTCGCTAAAAGTGGAGTTATTTCCCACCTCGCATGGGAATCAAGTCCACTTCGCTAAAAGTGGAGTTATTTCCCACCTCGCATGGGAATCAAGTCCACTTCGCTAAAAGTGGAGTTATTTCCCACCTCGCATGGGAATCAAGTCCACCTCGCAGAAAGTGGAGTTATTTCCCACCTCGCATGGGAATCAAGTCCACTTCGCTAAAAGTGGAGTTATTTCCCACCTCGCATGGGAATCAAGTCCACTTCGCTAAAAGTGGAGTTATTTCCCACCTCGCATGGGAATCAAGTCCACTTCGCTAAAAGTGGAGTTATTTCCCACCTCGCATGGGAATCAAGTCCACCTCGCAGAAAGTGGAGTTATTTCCCACCTCGCATGGGAATCAAGTCCACTTCGCTAAAAGTGGAGTTATTTCCCACCTCGCATGGGAATCAAGTCCACTTCGCTAAAAGTGGAGTTATTTCCCACCTCGCATGAGCAGTAAGTCCACCTCGCAGAAAGTGGAGTTATTTCCCACCTCGCATGGAAACTAAGTCCACCTAGCAGAAAGTGTACTTATTGCCCACCTCGCATGGGAATCAAGTCCACTTCGCTAAAAGTGTACTTATTGCCCACCTCGCATGGGAATCAAGTCCACTTCGCTAAAAGTGGAGTTATTTCCCACCTCGCATGGGAATCAAGTCCACTTCGCTAAAAGTGGAGTTATTTCCCACCTCGCATGGGAATCAAGTCCACTTCGCTAAAAGTGGAGTTATTTCCCACCTCGCATGAGCAGTAAGTCCACCTCGTAAAAAGTGGAGTTATTTCCCACCTCGCATGGGAATCAAGTCCACTTCGCTAAAAGTGGAGTTATTTCCCACCTCGCATGGGAATCAAGTCCACTTCGCTAAAAGTGGAGTTATTTCCCACCTCGCATGGGAATCAAGTCCACTTCGCTAAAAGTGGAGTTATTTCCCACCTCGCATGAGCAGTAAGTTCACCTCGCAGAAAGTGGAGTTATTTCCCACCTCGCATTTGAATCAAGTCCACTTCGCTAAAAGTGGAGTTATTTCCCACCTCGCATGGGAATCAAGTCCACTTCGCTAAAAGTGGAGTTATTTCCCACCTCGCATGGGAATCAAGTCCACTTCGCTAAAAGTGGAGTTATTTCCCACCTCGCATGGGAATCAAGTCCACTTCGCTAAAAGTGGAGTTATTTCCCACCTCGCATGGGAATCAAGTCCACTTCGCTAAAAGTGGAGTTATTTCCCACCTCGCATGAGCAGTAAGTCCACCTCGCAGAAAGTGTACTTATTGCCAACCTCGCATGGGAATCAAGTCCACTTCGCTAAAAGTGGAGTTATTTCCCACCTCGCATGGGAATCAAGTCCCACTTCGCTAAAAGTGGAGTTATTTCCCACCTCGCATGGGAATCAAGTCCACTTCGCTAAAAGTGGAGTTATTTCCCACCTCGCATGGGAACTAAGTCCACCTAGCAGAAAGTGTACTTATTTCCCACCTCGCATGGGAATCAAGTCCACTTTGCTAAAAGTGGAGTTATTTCCCACCTCGCATGGGAATCAAGTCCACTTCGCTAAAAGTGGAGTTATTTCCCACCTCGCATGAGCAGTAAGTCCACCTCGCAGAAAGTGGAGTTATTTCCCACCTCGCATGGGAACTAAGTCCACCTAGCAGAAAGTGTACTTATTGCCCACCTCGCATGGGAATCAAGTCCACTTCGCTAAAAGTGGAGTTATTTCCCACCTCGCATGGGAATCAAGTCCACTTCGCTAAAAGTGGAGTTATTTCCCACCTCGCATGGGAATCAAGTCCACTTCGCTAAAAGTGGAGTTATTTCCCACCTCGCATGGGAATCAAGTCCACTTCGCTAAAAGTGAAGTTATTTCCCACCTCGCATGAGCAGTAAGTCCACCTCGCAGAAAGTGTACTTATTGCCCACCTCGCATGGGAATCAAGTCCACTTCGCTAAAAGTCTAGTTATTTCCCACCTCGCATGGGAATCAAGTCCACTTCGCTAAAAGTGGAGTTATTTCCCACCTCGCATGGGAATCAAGTCCACTTCGCTAAAAGTGGAGTTATTTCCCACCTCGCATGGGAATCAAGTCCACTTCGCTAAAAGTGGAGTTATTTCCCACCTCGCATGGGAATCAAGTCCACCTCGCAGAAAGTGGAGTTATTTCCCACCTCGCATGGGAATCAAGTCCACTTTGCTAAAAGTGGAGTTATTTCCCACCTCGCATGGGAATCAAGTCCACTTCGCTAAAAGTGGAGTTATTTCCCACCTCGCATGAGCAGTAAGTCCACCTAGCAGAAAGTGGAGTTATTTCCCACCTCGCATGGGAACTAAGTCCACCTAGCAGAAAGTGTACTTATTGCCCACCTCGCATGGGAATCAAGTCCACTTCGCTAAAAGTGGAGTTATTTCCCACCTCGCATGGGAATCAAGTCCACTTCGCTAAAAGTGGAGTTATTTCCCACCTCGCATGGGAATCAAGTCCACTTCGCTAAAAGTGGAGTTATTTCCCACCTCGCATGGGAATCAAGTCCACTTCGCTAAAAGTGGAGTTATTTCCCACCTCGCATGGGAATCAAGTCCACTTCGCTAAAAGTGGAGTTATTTCCCACCTCGCATGGGAATCAAGTCCACTTCGCTAAAAGTGGAGTTATTTCCCACCTCGCATGGGAATCAAGTCCACTTCGCTAAAAGTGGAGTTATTTCCCACCTCGCATGGGAATCAAGTCCACTTCGCTAAAAGTGGAGTTATTTCCCACCTCGCATGGGAATCAAGTCCACTTCGCTAAAAGTGGAGTTATTTCCCACCTCGCATGAGCAGTAAGTCCACCTCGCAGAAAGTGGAGTTATTTCCCACCTCGCATGGGAATCAAGTCCACTTCGCTAAAAGTGGAGTTATCTCCCACCTCGCATGGGAATCAAGTCCACTTCGCTAAAAGTGGAGTTATTTCCCACCTCGCATGGGAATAAAGTCCACTTCGCTAAAAGTGGAGTTATTTCCCACCTCGCATGGGAATCAAGTCCACTTCGCTAAAAGTGGAGTTATTTCCCACCTCGCATGGGAATCAAGTCCACTTCGCTAAAAGTGGAGTTATCTCCCACCTCGCATGGGTATCAAGTCCACTTCGCTAAAAGTGGAGTTATTTCCCACCTCGCATGGGAATCAAGTCCACTTCGCTAAAAGTGGAGTTATTTCCCACCTCGCATGGGAATCAAGTCCACTTCGCTAAAAGTGGAGTTATTTCCCACCTCGCATGGGAATCAAGTCCACTTCGCTAAAAGTGGAGTTATTTCCCACCTCGCATGAGCAGTAAGTCCACCTCGCAGAAAGTGGAGTTATTTCCCACCTCGCATGAGCAGTTAGTCCACCTCGCAGAAAGTGTACTTATTGCCCAATTCGAATGAGCAGTAAGTCCACCTCGCAGAAAGTGTACTTATTGCCCACCTCGCATGGGAATCAAGTCCACTTCGCTAAAAGTGGAGTTATTTCCCACCTCGCATGGGAATCAAGTCCACTTCGCTAAAAGTGGAGTTATTTCCCACCTCGGTTGAGCAGTAAGTCCACCTCGCAGAAAGTGTACTTATTGCCAACCTCGCATGGGAATCAAGTCCACTTCGCTAAAAGTGGAGTTATTTCCCACCTCGCATGGGAATCAAGTCCACTTCGCTAAAAGTGGAGTTATTTCCCACCTCGCATGGGAATCAAGTCCACTTCGCTAAAAGTGGAGTTATTTCCCACCTCGCATGGGAATCAAGTCCACTTCGCTAAAAGTGGAGTTATTTCCCACCTCGCATGGGAATCAAGTCCACTTCGCTAAAGGTGGAGTTATTTCCCACCTCGCATGGGAATCAAGTCCACTTCGCTAAAAGTGGAGTTATTTCCCACCTCGCATGGGAATCAAGTCCACTTCGCTGAAAGTGGAATTATTTCCCACCTCGCATGGGAATCAAGTCCACTTCGCTAAAAGTGGAGTTATTTCCCACCTCGCATGGGAATCAAGTCCACTTCGCTAAAAGTGGAGTTATTGCCCACCTCGCATGGGAATCAAGTCCACTTCGCTAAAAGTGGAGTTATTTCCCACCTCGCATGGGAATCAAGTCCACTTCGCTAAAAGTGGAGTTATTTCCCACCTCGCATGGGAATCAAGTCCACTTCGCTAAAAGTGGAGTTATTTCCCACCTCGCATGGGAATCAAGTCCACTTCGCTAAAAGTGGAGTTATTTCCCACCTCGCATGAGCAGTAAGTCCACCTCGCAGAAAGTGTACTTATTGCCAACCTCGCATGGGAATCAAGTCCACTTCGCTAAAAGTCGAGTTATTTCCCACCTCGCATGGGAATCAAGTCCACTTCGCTAAAAGTGTAGTTATTGCCAACCTCTCATGGGAATCAAGTCCACTTCGCTAAAAGTGGAGTTATTTCCCACCTCGCATGGGAATCAAGTCCACTTCGCTAAAAGTGGAGTTATTTCCCACCTCGCATGGGAATCAAGTCCACTTCGCTAAAAGTGGAGTTATTTCCCACCTCGCATGAGCAGTAAGTCCCTCGCATGGGAATCAAGTCCACTTCGCTAAAAGTGGAGTTATTTCCCACCTCGCATGGGAATCAAGTCCACTTCGCTAAAAGTGGAGTTATTTCCCACCTCGTATGGGAATCAAGTCCACTTCGCTAAAAGTGGAGTTATTTCCCACCTCGCATGGGAATCAAGTCCACTTCGCTAAAAGTGGAGTTATTTCCCACCTCGCATGGGAATCAAGTCCACTTCGCTAAAAGTGGAGTTATTTCCCACCTCGCATGAGCAGTAAGTCCACCTCGCAGAAAGTGGAGTTATTTCCCACCTCGCATGAGCAGTTATTCCACCTCGCAGAAAGTGTACTTATTGCCCAATTCGAATGAGCAGTAAGTCCACCTCGCAGAAAGTGTACTTATTGCCCACCTCGCATGGGAATCAAGTCCACTTCGCTAAAAGTGGAGTTATTTCCCACCTCGCATGGGAATCAAGTCCACTTCGCTAAAAGTGGAGTTATTTCCCACCTCGCATGGGAATCAAGTCCACTTCGCTAAAAGTGGAGTTATTTCCCACCTCGCATGGGAATCAAGTCCACTTCGCTAAAAGTGGAGTTATTTCCCAAATCGCATGAGCAGTAAGTCCACCTCGCAGAAAGTGTACTTATTGCCAACCTCGCATGGGAATCAAGTCCACTTCGCTAAAAGTGGAGTTATTTCCCACCTCGCATGGGAACTAAGTCCACCTCGCAGAAAGTGTACTTATTGCCAACCTCGCATGGGAATCAAGTCCACTTCGCTAAAAGTGGAGTTATTTCCCACCTCGCATGAGCAGTAAGTCCACCTCGCAGAAAGTGGAGTTATTTCCCACCTCGCATGGGAACTAAGTCCACCTAGCAGAAAGTGTACTTATTGCCCACCTCGCATGGGAATCAAGTCCACTTCGCTAAAAGTGGAGTTATTTCCCACCTCGCATGGGAATCAAGTCCACTTCGCTAAAAGTGGAGTTATTTCCCACCTCGCATGGGAATCAAGTCCACTTCGCTAAAAGTGGAGTTATTTCCCACCTCGCATGGGAATCAAGTCCACTTCGCTAAAAGTGGAGTTATTTCCCACCTCGCATGGGAATCAAGTCCACTTCGCTAAAAGTGGAGTTATTTCCCACCTCGCATGAGCAGTAAGTCCACCTCGCAGAAAGTGGAGTTATTTCCCACCTCGCATGGGAATCAAGTCCACTTCGCTAAAAGTGGAGTTATTTCCCACCTCGCATGGGAATCAAGTCCACTTCGCTAAAAGTGGAGTTATTTCCCACCTCGCATGAGCAGTAAGTCCACCTCGCAGAAAGTGGAGTTATTTCCCACCTCGCATGGGAATCAAGTCCACTTCGCTAAAAGTGGAGTTATTTCCCACCTCACATGGGAATCAAGTCCACTTCGCTAAAAGTGGAGTTATTTCCCACCTCGCATGGGAATCAAGTCCACTTCGCTAAAAGTGGAGTTATTTCCCACCTCGCATGGGAATCAAGTCCACTTCGCTAAAAGTGGAGTTATTTCCCACCTCGCATGGGAATCAAGTCCACTTCGCTAAAAGTGGAGTTATTTCCCACCTCGCATGAGCAGTAAGTCCACCTCGCAGAAAGTGTACTTATCGCCAACCTCGCATGGGAATCAAGTCCACTTCGCTAAAAGTGGAGTTATTTCCCACCTCGCATGGGAATCAAGTCCACTTCGCTAAAAGTGGAGTTATTTCCCACCTCGCATGGGAATCAAGTCCACTTCGCTAAAAGTGGAGTTATTTCCCACCTCGCATGGGAATCAAGTCCACCTCGCAGAAAGTGGAGTTATTTCCCACCTCGCATGGGAATCAAGTCCACTTCGCTAAAAGTGGAGTTATTTCCCACCTCGCATGGGAATCAAGTCCACTTCGCTAAAAGTGGAGTTATTTCCCACCTCGCATGGGAATCAAGTCCACCTCGCTAAAAGTGGAGTTATTTCCCACCTCGCATGGGAATCAAGTCCACTTCGCTAAAAGTGGAGTTATTTCCCACCTCGCATGGGAACTAAGTCCACCTCGCAGAAGTGTACTTATTGCCAACCTCGCATGGGAATCAAGTCCACTTCGCTAAAAGTGGAGTTATTTCCCACCACGCATGAGCAGTAAGTCCACCTCGCAGAAAGTGTACTTATTGCCCACCTCGCATGAGCAGTAAGTCCACCTCGCAGAAAGTGGAGTTATTTCCCACCTCGCATGGGAATCAAGTCCACTTCGCTAAAAGTGGAGTTATTTCCCACCTCGCATGGGAATCAAGTCCACTTCGCTAAAAGTGGAGTTATTTCCCACCTCGCATGGGAATCAAGTCCACTTCGCTAAAAGTGGAGTTATTTCCCACCTCGCATGAGCAGTAAGTCCACCTCGCAGAAAGTGGAGTTATTTCCCACCTCGCATGGGAATCAAGTCCACTTCGCTAAAAGTGGAGTTATTTCCCACCTCGCATGGGAATCAAGTCCACTTCGCTAAAAGTGGAGTTATTTCCCACCTCGCATTTGAATCAAGTCCACTTCGCTAAAAGTGGAGTTATTTCCCACCTCGCATGGGAATCAAGTCCACTTCGCTAAAAGTGGAGTTATTTCCCACCTCGCATGGGAATCAAGTCCACTTCGCTAAAAGTGGAGTTATTTCCCACCTCGCATGGGAATCAAGTCCACTTCGCTAAAAGTGGAGTTATTTCCCACCTCGCATGGGAATCAAGTCCACTTCGCTAAAAGTGGAGTTATTTCCCACCTCGCATGAGCAGTAAGTCCACCTCGTAGAAAAAGTACTTATTGCCAACCTCGCATGGGAATCAAGTCCACTTCGCTAAAAGTGGAGTTATTTCCCACCTCGCATGGGAATCAAGTCCACTTCGCTAAAAGTGGAGTTATTTCCCACCTCGCATGGGAATCAAGTCCACTTCGCTAAAAGTGGAGTTATTTCCCACCTCGCATGGGAATCAAGTCCACTTCGCTAAAAGTGGAGTTATTTCCCACCTCGCATGAGCAGTAAGCCCACCTCGTAGAAAGTGTACTTATTGCCAACCTCGCATGGGAATCAAGTCCACTTCGCTAAAAGTGCAGTTATTTCCCACCTCGCATGGGAATCAAGTCCACTTCGCCAAAAGTGGAGTTATTTCCCACCTCGCATGGGAATCAAGTCCACTTCGCTAAAAGTGGAGTTATTTCCCACCTCGCATGGGAATCAAGTCCACTTCGCTAAAAGTGGAGTTATTTCCCACCTCGCATGGGAATCAAGTCCACTTCGCTAAAAGTGGAGTTATTTCCCACCTCGCATGAGCAGTAAGTCCACCTCGTAGAAAGTGTACTTATTGCCAACCTCGCATGGGAATCAAGTCCACTTCGCTAAAAGTGGAGTTATTTCCCACCTCGCATGGGAATCAAGTCCACTTCGCTAAAAGTGGAGTTATTTCCCACCTCGCATGAGCAGTAAGTCCACCTCGTAGAAAGTGTACTTATTGCCAACCTCGCATGGGAATCAAGTCCACTTCGCTAAAAGTGGAGTTATTTCCCACCTCGCATGGGAATCAAGTCCACTTCGCTAAAAGTGGAGTTATTTCCCACCTCGCATGGGAATCAAGTCCACTTCGCTAAAAGTGGAGTTATTTCCCACCTCGCATGGGAATCAAGTCCACTTCGCTAAAAGTGGAGTTATTTCCCACCTCGCATGGGAATCAAGTCCACTTCGCTAAAAGTGGAGTTATTTCCCACCTCGCATGGGAATCAAGTCCACTTCGCTAAAAGTGGAGTTATTTCCCACCTCGCATGGGAATCAAGTCCACTTCGTTAAAAGTGGAGTTATTTCCCACCTCGCATGAGCAGTAAGTCCACCTCGTAGAAAGTGTACTTATTGCCAACCTCGCATGGGAATCAAGTCCACTTCGGTAAAAGTGGAGTTATTTCCCACCTCGCATGGGAATCAAGTCCACTTCGCTAAAAGTGGAGTTATTTCCCACCTCGCATTTGAATCAAGTCCACTTCGCTAAAAGTGGAGTTATTTCCCACCTCGCATGGGAATCAAGTCCACTTCGCTAAAAGTGGAGTTATTTCCCACCTCGCATGGGAATCAAGTCCACTTCGCTAAAAGTGGAGTTATTTCCCACCTCGCATGGGAATCAAGTCCACTTCGCTAAAAGTGGAGTTATTTCCCACCTCGCATGGGAATCAAGTCCACTTCGCTAAAAGTGGAGTTATTTCCCACCTCGCATGGGAATCAAGTCCACTTCGCTAAAAGTGGAGTTATTTCCCACCTCGCATGAGCAGTAAGTCCACCTCGTAGAAAGTGTACTTATTGCCAACCTCGCATGGGAATCTAGTCCACTTCGCTAAAAGTGGAGTTATTTCCCACCTCGCATGGGAATCAAGTCCACTTCGCTAAAAGTGGAGTTATTTCCCACCTCGCATGAGCAGTAAGTCCACCTCGCAGAAAGTGTACTTATTGCCAACCTCGCATGGGAATCAAGTCCACTTCGCTAAAAGTGGAGTTATTTCCCACCTCGCATGGGAATCAAGTCCACTTCGCTAAAAGTGGAGTTATTTCCCACCTCGCATGGGAATCAAGTCCACTTCGCTAAAAGTGGAGTTATTTCCCACCTCGCATGGGAATCAAGTCCACTTCGCTAAAAGTGGAGTTATTTCCCACCTCGCATGGGAATCAAGTCCACTTCGCTAAAAGTGGAGTTATTTCCCACCTCGCATGGGAATCAAGTCCACTTCGCTAAAAGTGGAGTTATTTCCCACCTCGCATGGGAACTAAGTCCACCTCGCAGAAAGTGTACTTATTGCCAACCTCGCATGGGAATCAAGTCCACTACGCTAAAAGTGGAGTTATTTTCCACCTCGCATGGGAATCAAGTCCACTTCGCTAAAAGTGGAGTTATTTCCCACCTTGCATGAGCAGTAAGTCCAGCTCGCAGAAAGTGGAGTTATTTCCCACCTCGCATGGGAATCAAGTCCACTTCACTAAGAGTGGAGTTATTTCCCACCTCGCATGGGAATCAAGTCCACTTCGCTAAAAGTGGAGTTATTTCCCACCTCGCATGGGAATCAAGTCCACTTCGCTAAAAGTGTACTCATTGCCAACCTCGCATGGGAATCAAGTCCACTTCGTTAAAAGTGGAGTTATTTCCCACCTCGCCTGGGAATTAAGTCCACTTCGCTAAAAGTGGAGTTATTTCCCACCTCGCATGGGAATCAAGTCCACTTCGCTAAAAGTGGAGTTATTTCCCACCTCGCATGAGCAGTAAGTCCACCTCGCAGAAAGTGGAGTTATTTCCCCCTCGCATGGGAATCAAGTCCACTTCGCTAAAAGTGGAGTTATTTCCCACCTCGCATGGGAATCAAGTCCACTTCGCTAAAAGTGGAGTTATTTCCCACCTCGCATGGGAATCAAGTCCACTTCGCTAAAAGTGGAGTTATTTCCCACCTCGCATGGGAATCAAGTCCACTTCGCTAAAAGTGGAGTTATTTCCCACCTCGCATGAGCAGTAAGTCCACCTCGCAGAAAGTGGAGTTATTTCCCCCTCGCATGGGAATCAAGTCCACTTCGCTAAAAGTGGAGTTATTTCCCACCTCGCATGGGAATCAAGTCCACTTCGCTAAAAGTGGAGTTATTTCCCACCTCGCATGGGAATCAAGTCCACTTCGCTAAAAGTGGAGTTATTTCCCACCTCGCATGGGAATCAAGTCCACTTCGCTAAAAGTGGAGTTATTTCCCACCTCGCATGGGAATCAAGTCCACTTCGCTAAAAGTGGAGTTATTTCCCACCTCGCATGGGAACTAAGTCCACCTCGCAGAAAGTGTACTTATTGCCAACCTCGCATGGGAATCAAGTCCACTACGCTAAAAGTGGAGTTATTTTCCACCTCGCATGGGAATCAAGTCCACTTCGCTAAAAGTGGAGTTATTTCCCACCTTGCATGAGCAGTAAGTCCAGCTCGCAGAAAGTGGAGTTATTTCCCACCTCGCATGGGAATCAAGTCCACTTCACTAAGAGTGGAGTTATTTCCCACCTCGCATGGGAATCAAGTCCACTTCGCTAAAAGTGGAGTTATTTCCCACCTCGCATGGGAATCAAGTCCACTTCGCTAAAAGTGTACTTATTGCCAACCTCGCATGGGAATCAAGTCCACTTCGTTAAAAGTGGAGTTATTTCCCACCTCGCCTGGGAATTAAGTCCACTTCGCTAAAAGTGGAGTTATTTCCCACCTCGCATGGGAATCAAGTCCACTTCGCTAAAAGTGGAGTTATTTCCCACCTCGCATGAGCAGTAAGTCCACCTCGCAGAAAGTGGAGTTATTTCCCCCTCGCATGGGAATCAAGTCCACTTCGCTAAAAGTGGAGTTATTTCCCACCTCGCATGGGAATCAAGTCCACTTCGCTAAAAGTGTACTTATTGCCAACCTCGCATGGGAATCAAGTCCACTTCGCTAAAAGTGAAGTTATTTCCCACCTCGCATGGGAATCAAGTCCACTTCGCTAAAAGTGGAGTTGTTTCCCACCTCGCATGGGAATCAAGTCCACTTCGCTAAAAGTGGAGTTATTTCCCACCTCGCATGAGCAGTAAGTCCACCTCGCAGAAAGTGGAGTTATTTCCCACCTCGCATGGGAACTAAGTCCACCTCGCAGAAAGTGTACTTATTGCCAACCTCGCATGGGAATCAAGTCCACTTCGCTAAAAGTGGAGTTATTTCCCACCTCGCATGGGAATCAAGTCCACTTCGCTAAAAGTGGAGTTATTTCCCACCTCGCATGGGAATCAAGTCCACTTCGCTAAAAGTGGAGTTATTTCCCACCTCGCCTGGGAATTAAGTCCACTTCGCTAAAAGTGGAGTTATTTCCCACCTCGCATGGGAATCAAGTCCACTTCGCTAAAAGTGGAGTTATTTCCCACCTCGCATGAGCAGTAAGTCCACCTCGCAGAAAGTGGAGTTATTTCCCCCTCGCATGGGAATCAAGTCCACTTCGCTAAAAGTGGAGTTATTTCCCACCTCGCATGGGAATCAAGTCCACTTCGCTAAAAGTGTACTTATTGCCAACCTCGCATGGGAATCAAGTCCACTTCGCTAAAAGTGAAGTTATTTCCCACCTCGCATGGGAATCAAGTCCACTTCGCTAAAAGTGGAGTTGTTTCCCACCTCGCATGGGAATCAAGTCCACTTCGCTAAAAGTGGAGTTATTTCCCACCTCGCATGAGCAGTAAGTCCACCTCGCAGAAAGTGTACTTATTGCCAACCTCGCATGGGAATCAAGTCCACTTCGCTAAAAGTGGAGTTATTTCCCACATCGCATGGGAACTAAGTCCACCTCGCAGAAAGTGTACTTATTGCCAACCTCGCATGGGAATCAAGTCCACTTCGCTAAAGTGGAGTTATTTCCCACCTCGCATGGGAATCAAGTCCACTTCGCTAAAAGTGGAGTTATTTCCCACCTCGCATGGGAATCAAGTCCACTTCGCTAAAAGTGGAGTTATTTCCCACCTCGCATGGGAATCAAGTCCACTTCGCTAAAAGTGGAGTTATTTCCCACCTCGCATGGGAACTAAGTCCACCTCGCAGAAGTGTACTTATTGCCAACCTCGCATGGGAATCAAGTCCACTTCGCTAAAAGTGGAGTTATTTCCCACCACGCATGAGCAGTAAGTCCACCTCGCAGAAAGTGTACTTATTGCCCACCTCGCATGAGCAGTAAGTCCACCTCGCAGAAAGTGGAGTTATTTCCCACCTCGCATGGGAATCAAGTCCACTTCGCTAAAAGTGGAGTTATTTCCCACCTCGCATGGGAATCAAGTCCACTTCGCTAAAAGTGGAGTTATTTCCCACCTCGCATGGGAATCAAGTCCACTTCGCTAAAAGTGGAGTTATTTCCCACCTCGCATGAGCAGTAAGTCCACCTCGCAGAAAGTGGAGTTATTTCCCACCTCGCATGGGAATCAAGTCCACTTCGCTAAAAGTGGAGTTATTTCCCACCTCGCATGAGCAGTAAGTCCACCTCGCAGAAAGTGGAGTTATTTCCCACCTCGCATGGGAATCAAGTCCACTTCGCTAAAAGTGGAGTTATTTCCCACCTCGCATGGGAATCAAGTCCACTTCGCTAAAAGTGGAGTTATTTCCCACCTCGCATTTGAATCAAGTCCACTTCGCTAAAAGTGGAGTTATTTCCCACCTCGCATGGGAATCAAGTCCACTTCGCTAAAAGTGGAGTTATTTCCCACCTCGCATGGGAATCAAGTCCACTTCGCTAAAAGTGGAGTTATTTCCCACCTCGCATGGGAATCAAGTCCACTTCGCTAAAAGTGGAGTTATTTCCCACCTCGCATGGGAATCAAGTCCACTTCGCTAAAAGTGGAGTTATTTCCCACCTCGCATGAGCAGTAAGTCCACCTCGTAGAAAAAGTACTTATTGCCAACCTCGCATGGGAATCAAGTCCACTTCGCTAAAAGTGGAGTTATTTCCCACCTCGCATGGGAATCAAGTCCACTTCGCTAAAAGTGGAGTTATTTCCCACCTCGCATGGGAATCAAGTCCACTTCGCTAAAAGTGGAGTTATTTCCCACCTCGCATGGGAATCAAGTCCACTTCGCTAAAAGTGGAGTTATTTCCCACCTCGCATGAGCAGTAAGCCCACCTCGTAGAAAGTGTACTTATTGCCAACCTCGCATGGGAATCAAGTCCACTTCGCTAAAAGTGGAGTTATTTCCCACCTCGCATGGGAATCAAGTCCACTTCGCTAAAAGTGGAGTTATTTCCCACCTCGCATGGGAATCAAGTCCACTTCGCTAAAAGTGGAGTTATTTCCCACCTCGCATGGGAATCAAGTCCACTTCGCTAAAAGTGGAGTTATTTCCCACCTCGCATGGGAATCAAGTCCACTTCGCTAAAAGTGGAGTTATTTCCCACCTCGCATGAGCAGTAAGTCCACCTCGTAGAAAGTGTACTTATTGCCAACCTCGCATGGGAATCAAGTCCACTTCGCTAAAAGTGGAGTTATTTCCCACCTCGCATGGGAATCAAGTCCACTTCGCTAAAAGTGGAGTTATTTCCCACCTCGCATGAGCAGTAAGTCCACCTCGTAGAAAGTGTACTTATTGCCAACCTCGCATGGGAATCAAGTCCACTTCGCTAAAAGTGGAGTTATTTCCCACCTCGCATGGGAATCAAGTCCACTTCGCTAAAAGTGGAGTTATTTCCCACCTCGCATGGGAATCAAGTCCACTTCGCTAAAAGTGGAGTTATTTCCCACCTCGCATGGGAATCAAGTCCACTTCGCTAAAAGTGGAGTTATTTCCCACCTCGCATGGGAATCAAGTCCACTTCGCTAAAAGTGGAGTTATTTCCCACCTCGCATGGGAATCAAGTCCACTTCGCTAAAAGTGGAGTTATTTCCCACCTCGCATGGGAATCAAGTCCACTTCGTTAAAAGTGGAGTTATTTCCCACCTCGCATGAGCAGTAAGTCCACCTCGTAGAAAGTGTACTTATTGCCAACCTCGCATGGGAATCAAGTCCACTTCGGTAAAAGTGGAGTTATTTCCCTTCTCGCATGGGAATCAAGTCCACTTCGCTAAAAGTGGAGTTATTTCCCACCTCGCATTTGAATCAAGTCCACTTCGCTAAAAGTGGAGTTATTTCCCACCTCGCATGGGAATCAAGTCCACTTCGCTAAAAGTGGAGTTATTTCCCACCTCGCATGGGAATCAAGTCCACTTCGCTAAAAGTGGAGTTATTTCCCACCTCGCATGGGAATCAAGTCCACTTCGCTAAAAGTGGAGTTATTTCCCACCTCGCATGGGAATCAAGTCCACTTCGCTAAAAGTGGAGTTATTTCCCACCTCGCATGGGAATCAAGTCCACTTCGCTAAAAGTGGAGTTATTTCCCACCTCGCATGAGCAGTAAGTCCACCTCGTAGAAAGTGTACTTATTGCCAACCTCGCATGGGAATCTAGTCCACTTCGCTAAAAGTGGAGTTATTTCCCACCTCGCATGGGAATCAAGTCCACTTCGCTAAAAGTGGAGTTATTTCCCACCTCGCATGAGCAGTAAGTCCACCTCGTAGAAAGTGTACTTATTGCCAACCTCGCATGGGAATCAAGTCCACTTCGCTAAAAGTGGAGTTATTTCCCACCTCGCATAGGAATCAAGTCCACTTCGCTAAAAGTGGAGTTATTTCCCACCTCGCATGGGAATCAAGTCCACTTCGCTAAAAGTGGAGTTATTTCCCACCTCGCATGGGAATCAAGTCCACTTCGCTAAAAGTGGAGTTATTTCCCACCTCGCATGGGAACTAAGTCCACCTCGCAGAAAGTGTACTTATTGCCAACTTCGCATGGGAATCAAGTCCACTTCGCTAAAAGTGGAGTTATTTCCCACCTCGCATGGGAATCAAGTCCACTTCGCTAAAAGTGGAGTTATTTCCCACCTCGCATGGGAATCAAGTCCACTTCGCTAAAAGTGGAGTTATTTCCCACCTCGCATGGGAATCAAGTCCACTTCGCTAAAAGTGGAGTTATTTCCCACCTCGCATGGGAATCAAGTCCACTTCGCTAAAAGTGGAGTTATTTCCCACCTCGCATGGGAACTAAGTCCACCTCGCAGAAAGTGTACTTATTGCCAACCTCGCATGGGAATCAAGTCCACTACGCTAAAAGTGGAGTTATTTTCCACCTCGCATGGGAATCAAGTCCACTTCGCTAAAAGTGGAGTTATTTCCCACCTTGCATGAGCAGTAAGTCCAGCTCGCAGAAAGTGGAGTTATTTCCCACCTCGCATGGGAATCAAGTCCACTTCACTAAGAGTGGAGTTATTTCCCACCTCGCATGGGAATCAAGTCCACTTCGCTAAAAGTGGAGTTATTTCCCACCTCGCATGGGAATCAAGTCCACTTCGCTAAAAGTGGAGTTATTTCCCACCTCGCATGGGAATCAAGTCCACTTCGTTAAAAGTGGAGTTATTTCCCACCTCGCCTGGGAATTAAGTCCACTTCGCTAAAAGTGGAGTTATTTCCCACCTCGCATGGGAATCAAGTCCACTTCGCTAAAAGTGGAGTTATTTCCCACCTCGCATGAGCAGTAAGTCCACCTCGCAGAAAGTGGAGTTATTTCCCCCTCGCATGGGAATCAAGTCCACTTCGCTAAAAGTGGAGTTATTTCCCACCTCGCATGGGAATCAAGTCCACTTCGCTAAAAGTGTACTTATTGCCAACCTCGCATGGGAATCAAGTCCACTTCGCTAAAAGTGAAGTTATTTCCCACCTCGCATGGGAATCAAGTCCACTTCGCTAAAAGTGGAGTTGTTTCCCACCTCGCATGGGAATCAAGTCCACTTCGCTAAAAGTGGAGTTATTTCCCACCTCGCATGAGCAGTAAGTCCACCTCGCAGAAAGTGGAGTTATTTCCCACCTCGCATGGGAACTAAGTCCACCTCGCAGAAAGTGTACTTATTGCCAACCTCGCATGGGAATCAAGTCCACTTCGCTAAAAGTGGAGTTATTTCCCACCTCGCATGGGAATCAAGTCCACTTCGCTAAAAGTGGAGTTATTTCCCACCTCGCATGGGAATCAAGTCCACTTCGCTAAAAGTGGAGTTATTTCCCACCTCGCATGGGAATCAAGTCCACTTCGCTAAAAGTGGAGTTATTTCCCACCTCGCATGGGAATCAAGTCCACTTCGCTAAAAGTGGAGTTATTTCCCACCTCGCATGGGAATCAAGTCCACTTCGTTAAAAGTGGAGTTATTTCCCACCTCGCATGAGCAGTAAGTCCACCTCGTAGAAAGTGTACTTATTGCCAACCTCGCATGGGAATCAAGTCCACTTCGGTAAAAGTGGAGTTATTTCCCACCTCGCATGGGAATCAAGTCCACTTCGCTAAAAGTGGAGTTATTTCCCACCTCGCATGGGAATCAAGTCCACTTCGCTAAAAGTGGAGTTATTTCCCACCTCGCATGAGCAGTAAGTCCACCTCGTAGAAAGTGTACTTATTGCCAACCTCGCATGGGAATCAAGTCCACTTCGCTAAAAGTGCAGTTATTTCCCACCTCGCATGGGAATCAAGTCCACTTCGCTAAAAGTGGAGTTATTTCCCACCTCGCATGGGAATCAAGTCCACTTCGTTAAAAGTGGAGTTATTTCCCACCTCGCATGAGCAGTAAGTCCACCTCGTAGAAAGTGTACTTATTGCCAACCTCGCATGGGAATCAAGTCCACTTCGCTAAAAGTGGAGCTATTTCCCACCTCGCATGGGAATCAAGTCCACTTCGCTAAAAGTGCAGTTATTTCCCACCTCGCATGGGAATCAAGTCCACTTCGCTAAAAGTGGAGTTATTTCCCACCTCGCATGGGAATCAAGTCCACTTCGTTAAAAGTGGAGTTATTTCCCACCTCGCATGAGCAGTAAGTCCACCTCGTAGAAAGTGTACTTATTGCCAACCTCGCATGGGAATCAAGTCCACTTCGGTAAAAGTGGAGTTATTTCCCACCTCGCATGGGAATCAAGTCCACTTCGTTAAAAGTGGAGTTATTTCCCACCTCGCATGAGCAGTAAGTCCACCTCGTAGAAAGTGTACTTATTGCCAACCTCGCATGGGAATCAAGTCCACTTCGGTAAAATTGGAGTTATTTCCCACCTCGCATGGGAATCAAGTCCACTTCGCTAAAAGTGGAGTTATTTCCCACCTCGCATGGGAATCAAGTCCACTTCGCTAAAAGTGGAGTTATTTCCCACCTCGCATGGGAATCAAGTCCACTTCGCTAAAAGTGGAGTTATTTCCCACCTCGCATGAGCAGTAAGTCCACCTCGTAGAAAGTGTACTTATTACCAACCTCGCATGGGAATCAAGTCCACTTCGCTAAAAGTGGAGTTATTTCCCACCTCGCATGGGAATCAAGTCCACTTCGCTAAAAGTGGAGTTATTTCCCACCTCGCATGGGAATCAAGTCCACTTCGCTAAAAGTGGAGTTATTTCCCACCTCGCATGAGCAGTAAGTCCACCTCGTAGAAAGTGTACTTATTGCCAACCTCGCATGGGAATCAAGTCCACTTCGCTAAAAGTGGAGTTATTTCCCACCTCGCATGGGAATCAAGTCCACTTCGCTAAAAGTGGAGTTATTTCCCACCTCGCATGGGAATCAAGTCCACTTCGCTAAAAGTGGATATATTTCCCACCTCGCATGGGAATCAAGTCCACTTCGCTAAAAGTGGAGTTATTTCCCACCTCGCATGGGAATCAAGTCCACCTCGCAGAAAGTGAAGTTATTTCCCACCTCGCATGGGAATCAAGTCCAATTCGCTAAAAGTGGAGTTATTTCCCACCTCGCATGGGAATCAAGTCCACTTCGCTAAAAGTGGAGTTATTTCCCACCTCGCATGGGAATCAAGTCCACTTCGCTAAAAGTGGAGTTATTTCCCACCTCGCATGGGAACTAAGTCCACCTCGCAGAAAGTGTACTTATTGCCAACCTCGCATGGGAATCAAGTCCACTTCGCTAAAAGTGGAGTTATTTCCCACCTCGCATGGGAATCAAGTCCACTTCGCTAAAAGTGGAGTTATTTCCCACCTCGCATGGGAATCAAGTCCACTTCGTTAAAAGTGGAGTTATTTCCCACCTCGCATGAGCAGTAAGTCCACCTCGTAGAAAGTGTACTTATTGCCAACCTCGCATGGGAATCAAGTCCACTTCGCTAAAAGTGGAGTTATTTCCCACCTCGCATGGGAATCAAGTCCACTTCGCTAAAAGTGGAGTTATTTCCCACCTCGCATGGGAATCAAGTCCACTTCGCTAAAAGTGGAGTTATTTCCCACCTCGCATGAGCAGTAAGTCCACCTCGTAGAAAGTGTACTTATTGCCAACCTCGCATGGGAATCAAGTCCACTTCGCTAAAAGTGGAGTTATTTCCCACCTCGCATGGGAATCAAGTCCACTTCGCTAAAAGTGGAGTTATTTCCCACCTCGCATGGGAATCAAGTCCACTTCGCTAAAAGTGGAGTTATTTCCCACCTCGCATGAGCAGTAAGTCCACCTCGTAGAAAGTGTACTTATTGCCAACCTCGCATGGGAATCAAGTCCACTTCGCTAAAAGTGGAGTTATTTCCCACCTCGCATGGGAATCAAGTCCACTTCGCTAAAAGTGGAGTTATTTCCCACCTCGCATGGGAATCAAGTCCACTTCGCTAAAAGTGGAGTTATTTCCCACCTCGCATGGGAATCAAGTCCACTTCGCTAAAAGTGGAGTTATTTCCCACCTCGCATGGGAATCAAGTCCACTTCGCTAAAAGTGGAGTTATTTCCCACCTCGCATGAGCAGTAAGTCCACCTCGTAGAAAGTGTACTTATTGCCAACCTCGCATGGGAATCAAGTCCACTTCGCTAAAAGTGGAGTTATTTCCCACCTCGCATGGGAATCAAGTCCACTTCGCTAAAAGTGGAGTTATTTCCCACCTCGCATGAGCAGTAAGTCCACCTCGTAGAAAGTGTACTTATTGCCAACCTCGCATGGGAATCAAGTCCACTTCGCTAAAAGTGGAGTTATTTCCCACCTCGCATGGGAATCAAGTCCACTTCGCTAAAAGTGGAGTTATTTCCCACCTCGCATGGGAATCAAGTCCACTTCGCTAAAAGTGGAGTTATTTCCCACCTCGCATGGGAATCAAGTCCACTTCGCTAAAAGTGGAGTTATTTCCCACCTCGCATGGGAATCAAGTCCACTTCGCTAAAAGTGGAGTTATTTCCCACCTCGCATGGGAACTAAGTCCACCTCGCAGAAAGTGTACTTATTGCCAACCTCGCATGGGAATCAAGTCCACTTCGCTAAAAGTGGAGTTATTTCCCACCTCGCATATGAACTAAGTCCCCCTCGCAGAAAGTGTACTTATTGCCAACCTCGCATGGGAATCAAGTCCACTTCGCTAAAAGTGGAGTTATTTCCCACCTCGCATGGGAATCAAGTCCACTTCGCTAAAAGTGGAGTTAACCTCGCATGGGAATCAAGTCCACTTCGCTAAAAGTGGAGTTATTTCCCACCTCGCATGGGAATCAAGTCCACTTCGCTAAAAGTGGAGTTATTTCCCACCTCGCATGGGAATCAAGTCCACTTCGCTAAAAGTGGAGTTATTTCCCACCTCGCATGGGAATCAAGTCCACTTCGTTAAAAGTGGAGTTATTTCCCACCTCGCATGAGCAGTAAGTCCACCTCGTAGAAAGTGTACTTATTGCCAACCTCGCATGGGAATCAAGTCCACTTCGGTAAAAGTGGAGTTATTTCCCACCTCGCATGGGAATCAAGTCCACTTCGCTAAAAGTGGAGTTATTTCCCACCTCGCATGGGAATCAAGTCCACTTCGCTAAAAGTGGAGTTATTTCCCACCTCGCATGGGAATCAAGTCCACTTCGCTAAAAGTGGAGTTATTTCCCACCTCGCATGAGCAGTAAGTCCACCTCTTAGAAAGTGTACTTATTGCCAACCTCGCATGGGAATCAAGTCCACTTCGCTAAAAGTGGAGTTATTTCCCACCTCGCATGGGAATCAAGTCCACTTCGCTAAAAGTGGAGTTATTTCCCACCTCGCATGGGAATCAAGTCCACTTCGCTAAAAGTGAAGTTATTTCCCACCTCGCATGGGAATCAAGTCCACTTCGCTAAAAGTGGAGCTATTTCCCACCTCGCATGGGAATCAAGTCCACTTCGCTAAAAGTGGAGTTATTTCCCACCTCGCATGGGAATCAAGTCCACTTCGCTAAAAGTGGAGTTATTTCCCACCTCGCATGGGAATCAAGTCCACTTCGCTAAAAGTGGAGTTATTTCCCACCTCGCATGGGAATCAAGTCCACTTCGCTAAAAGTGGAGTTATTTCCCACCTCGCATGGGAATCAAGTCCACTTCGCTAAAAGTGGAGTTATTTCCCACCTCGCATGGGAACTAAGTCCACCTCGCAGAAAGTGTACTTATTGCCAACCTCGCATGGGAATCAAGTCCACTTCGCTAAAAGTGGAGTTATTTCCCACCTCGCATGGGAACTAAGTCCCCCTCGCAGAAAGTGTACTTATTGCCAACCTCGCATGGGAATCAAGTCCACTTCGCTAAAAGTGGAGTTATTTCCCACCTCGCATGGGAATCAAGTCCACTTCGCTAAAAGTGGAGTTATTTCCCACCTCGCATGGGAATCAAGTCCACTTCGCAGAAAGTGGAGTTATTTCCCACCTCGCATGGGAATCAAGTCCACTTCGCTAAAAGTGGAGTAATTTCCCACCTCGCATGGGAATCAAGTCCACTTCGCTAAAAGTGGAGTTATTTCCCACCTCGCATGAGCAGTAAGTCCACCTAGCAGAAAGTGTACTTATTGCCAACCTCGCATGGGAATCAAGTCCACTTCGCTAAAAGTGGAGTTATTTCCCACCTCGCATGGGAATCAAGTCCACTTCGCTAAAAGTGGAGTTATTTCCCACCTCGCATGGGAATCAAGTCCACTTCGCTAAAAGTGGAGTTATTTCCCACCTCGCATGAGCAGTAAGTCCACTTCGCTAAAAGTGGAGTTATTTCCCACCTCGCATGGGAATCAAGTCCACTTCGCTAAAAGTGGAGTTATTTCCCACCTCGCATGGGAACTAAGTCCCCCTCGCAGAAAGTGTACTTATTGCCAACCTCGCATGGGAATCAAGTCCACTTCGCTAAAAGTGGAGTTATTTCCCACCTCGCATGGGAATCAAGTCCACTTCGCTAAAAGTGGAGTTATTTCCCACCTCGCATGGGAATCAAGTCCACTTCGCTAAAAGTGGAGTTATTTCCCACCTCGCATGAGCAGTAAGTCCACCTCGTAGAAAGTGTACTTATTGCCAACCTCGCATGGGAATCAAGTCCACTTCGCTAAAAGTGGAGTTATTTCCCACCTCGCATGGGAATCAAGTCCACTTCGCTAAAAGTGGAGTTATTTCCCACCTCGCATGAGCAGTAAGTCCACCTCCCAGAAAGTGGAGTTATTTCCCACCTCGCATGGGAATCAAGTCCACTTCGCTAAAAGTGGAGCTATTTCCCACCTCGCATGGGAATCAAGTCCACTTCGCTAAAAGTGGAGTTATTTCCCACCTCTCATGGGAATCAAGTCCACTTCGCTAAAAGTGGAGTTATTTCCCACCTCGCATGGGAATCAAGTCCACTTCGCTAAAAGGTTAGTTATTTCCCACCTCGCATGGGAATCAAGTTCACTTCGCTAAAAGTGGAGTTATTTCCCACCTCGCATGGGAATCAAGTCCACTTCGCTAAAAGCGGAGTTATTTCCCACCTCGCATGGGAATCAAGTCCACTTCGCTAAAAGTGGAGTTATTTCCCACCTCGCATGGGAATCAAGTCCACTTCGCAGAAAGTGGAGTTATTTCCCACCTCGCATGGGAATCAAGTCCACTTCGCTAAAAGTGGAGTAATTTCCCACCTCGCATGGGAATCAAGTCCACTTCGCTAAAAGTGGAGTTATTTCCCACCTCGCATGAGCAGTAAGTCCACCTAGCAGAAAGTGTACTTATTGCCAACCTCGCATGGGAATCAAGTCCACTTCGCTAAAAGTGGAGTTATTTCCCACCTCGCATGGGAATCAAGTCCACTTCGCTAAAAGTGGAGTTATTTCCCACCTCGCATGGGAATCAAGTCCACTTCGCTAAAAGTGGAGTTATTTCCCACCTCGCATGAGCAGTAAGTCCACTTCGCTAAAAGTGGAGTTATTTCCCACCTCGCATGGGAATCAAGTCCACTTCGCTAAAAGTGGAGTTATTTCCCACCTCGCATGGGAATCAAGTCCACTTCGCAGAAAGTGGAGTTATTTCCCACCTCGCATGGGAATCAAGTCCACTTCGCTAAAAGTGGAGTTATTTCCCACCTCGCATGGGAATCAAGTCCACTTCGCAGAAAGTGGAGTTATTTCCCACCTCGCATGGGAATCAAGTCCACTTCGCTAAAAGTGGAGTTATTTCCCACCTCGCATGGGAATCAAGTCCACTTCGCTAAAAGTGGAGTTATTTCCCACCTCGCATGGGAATCAAGTCCACTTCGCAGAAAGTGTACTTATTGCCCACCTCGCATGAGCAGTAAGTCCACCTCGCAAAAAGTGGAGTTATTTCCCACCTCGCATGGGAATCAAGTCCACTTCGCTAAAAGTGGAGTTATTTCCCACCTCGCATGAGCAGTAAGTCCACCTCGCAGAAAGTGGAGTTATTTCCCACCTCGCATGGGAATCAAGTCCACTTCGCTAAAAGTGGAGTTATTTCCCACCTCGCATGAGCAGTAAGTCCACCTAGCAGAAAGTGGAGTTATTTCCCACCTCGCATGGGAATCAAGTCCACTTCGCTAAAAGTGGAGTTATTTCCCACCTCGCATGGGAATCAAGTCCACTTCGCAGAAAGTGGAGTTATTTCCCACCTCGCATGGGAATCAAGTCCACTTCGCTAAAAGTGGAGTTATTTCCCACCTCGCATGGGAATCAAGTCCACTTCGCTAAAAGTGGATATATTTCCCACCTCGCATGGGAATCAAGTCCACTTCGTTAAAAGTGGAGTTATTTCCCACCTCGCATGGGAATCAAGTCCACTTCGCTAAAAGTGGATATATTTCCCACCTCGCATGGGAATCAAGTCCACTTCGCTTAAAGTGGAATTATTTCCCACCTCGCATGAGCAGTAAGTCCACCTCGCAGAAAGTGGAGTTATTTCCCACCTCGCATGGGAATCAAGTCCACTTCGCTAAAAGTGGAGTTATTTCCCACCTCGCATGGGAATCAAGTCCACTTCGCTAAAAGTGGAGTTATTTCCCACCTCGCATGGGAATCAAGTCCACTTCGCTAAAAGTGGAGTTATTTCCCACCTCGCATGGGAATCAAGTCCACTTCGCTAAAAGTGGAGTTATTTCCCACCTCGCATGGGAATCAAGTCCACTTCGCTAAAAGTGGAGTTATTTCCCACCTCGCATGGGAATCAAGTCCACTTCGCTAAAAGTGGAGTTATTTCCCACCTCGCATGGGAATCAAGTCCACTTCGCTAAAAGTGGAGTTATTTCCCACCTCGCATGGGAATCAAGTCCACTTCGCTAAAAGTGGAGTTATTTCCCACCTCGCATGGGAATCAAGTCCACTTCGCTAAAAGTGGAGTTATTTCCCACCTCGCATGGGAATCAAGTCCACTTCGCTAAAAGTGGAGTTATTTCCCACCTCGCATGGGAACTAAGTCCACTTCGCAGAAAGTGTACTTATTGCCAACCTCGCATGGGAATCAAGTCCACTTCGCTAAAAGTGGAGTTATTTCCCACCTCGCATGGGAACTAAGTCCCCCTCGCAGAAAGTGTACTTATTGCCAACCTCGCATGGGAATCAAGTCCACTTCGCTAAAAGTGGAGTTATTTCCCACCTCGCATGGGAATCAAGTCCACTTCGCTAAAAGTGGAGTTATTTCCCACCTCGCATGGGAATCAAGTCCACTTCGCTAAAAGTGGAGTTATTTCCCACCTCGCATGAGCAGTAAGTCCACCTCGTAGAAAGTGTACTTATTGCCAACCTCGCATGGGAATCAAGTCCACTTCGCTAAAAGTGGAGTTATTTCCCACCTCGCATGGGAATCAAGTCCACTTCGCTAAAAGTGGAGTTATTTCCCACCTCGCATGGGAATCAAGTCCACTTCGCTAAAAGTGGAGTTATTTCCCACCTCGCATGGGAATCAAGTCCACTTCGCTAAAAGTGGAGTTATTTCCCACCTCGCATGGGAATCAAGTCCACTTCGCTAAAAGTGGAGTTATTTCCCACCTCGCATGGGAACTAAGTCCACCTCGCAGAAAGTGTACTTATTGCCAACCTCGCATGGGAATCAAGTCCACTTCGCAGAAAGTGGAGTTATTTCCCACCTCGCATGGGAATCAAGTCCACTTCGCTAAAAGTGGAGTTATTTCCCACCTCGCATGGGAATAAAGTCCACTTCGCTAAAAGTGGAATTATTTCCCACCTCATGGGAATCAAGTCCACTTCGCTAAAAGTGGAGTTATTTCCCACCTCGCATGGGAATCAAGTCCACTTCGCTAAAAGTGGAGTTATTTCCCACCTCGCATGGGAATCAAGTCCACTTCGCTAAAAGTGGAGTTATTTCCCTCCTCGCATGGGAATCAAGTCCACTTCGCAGAAAGTGGAGTTATTTCCCACCTCGCATGGGAATCAAGTCCACTTCGCTAAAAGTGGA
This sequence comes from Myathropa florea, assembly GCA_930367185.1. Taxonomy (NCBI): domain Eukaryota; kingdom Metazoa; phylum Arthropoda; class Insecta; order Diptera; family Syrphidae; genus Myathropa; species Myathropa florea. Next base: position 38,350,288 of record OV884003.1, read on the forward strand.
GTTATTTCCCACCTCGCATGGGAATCAAGTCCACTTCGCTAAAAGTGGAGTTATTTCCCACCTCGCATGGGAATCAAGTCCACTTCGCTAAAAGTGGAGTTATTTCCCACCTCGCATGAGCAGTAAGTCCACCTCCCAGAAAGTGGAGTTATTTCCCACCTCGCATGGGAATCAAGTCCACTTCGCTAAAAGTGGAGCTATTTCCCACCTCGCATGGGAATCAAGTCCACTTCGCTAAAAGTGGAGTTATTTCCCACCTCTCATGGGAATCAAGTCCACTTCGCTAAAAGTGGAGTTATTTCCCACCTCGCATGGGAATCAAGTCCACTTCGCTAAAAGGTTAGTTATTTCCCACCTCGCATGGGAATCAAGTTCACTTCGCTAAAAGTGGAGTTATTTCCCACCTCGCATGGGAATCAAGTCCACTTCGCTAAAAGCGGAGTTATTTCCCACCTCGCATGGGAATCAAGTCCACTTCGCTAAAAGTGGAGTTATTTCCCACCTCGCATGGGAATCAAGTCCACTTCGCAGAAAGTGGAGTTATTTCCCACCTCGCATGGGAATCAAGTCCACTTCGCTAAAAGTGGAGTTATTTCCCACCTCGCATGGGAATCAAGTCCACTTCGCTAAAAGTGGAGTTATTTCCCACCTCGCATGAGCAGTAAGTCCACCTAGCAGAAAGTGTACTTATTGCCAACCTCGCATGGGAATCAAGTCCACTTCGCTAAAAGTGGAGTTATTTCCCACCTCGCATGGGAATCAAGTCCACTTCGCTAAAAGTGGAGTTATTTCCCACCTCGCATGGGAATCAAGTCCACTTCGCTAAAAGTGGAGTTATTTCCCACCTCGCATGAGCAGTAAGTCCACTTCGCTAAAAGTGGAGTTATTTCCCACCTCGCATGGGAATCAAGTCCACTTCGCTAAAAGTGGAGTTATTTCCCACCTCGCATGGGAATCAAGTCCACTTCGCAGAAAGTGGAGTTATTTCCCACCTCGCATGGGAATCAAGTCCACTTCGCTAAAAGTGGAGTTATTTCCCACCTCGCATGGGAATCAAGTCCACTTCGCAGAAAGTGGAGTTATTTCCCACCTCGCATGGGAATCAAGTCCACTTCGCTAAAAGTGGAGTTATTTCCCACCTCGCATGGGAATCAAGTCCACTTCGCTAAAAGTGGAGTTATTTCCCACCTCGCATGGGAATCAAGTCCACTTCGCAGAAAGTGTACTTATTGCCCACCTCGCATGAGCAGTAAGTCCACCTCGCAAAAAGTGGAGTTATTTCCCACCTCGCATGGGAATCAAGTCCACTTCGCTAAAAGTGGAGTTATTTCCCACCTCGCATGAGCAGTAAGTCCACCTCGCAGAAAGTGGAGTTATTTCCCACCTCGCATGGGAATCAAGTCCACTTCGCTAAAAGTGGAGTTATTTCCCACCTCGCATGAGCAGTAAGTCCACCTAGCAGAAAGTGGAGTTATTTCCCACCTCGCATGAGCAGTAAGTCCACCTCGCAGAAAGTGGAGTTATTTCCCACCTCGCATGGGAATCAAGTCCACTTCGCTAAAAGTGGAGTTATTTCCCACCTCGCATGGGAATCAAGTCCACTTCGCAGAAAGTGGAGTTATTTCCCACCTCGCATGGGAATCAAGTCCACTTCGCTAAAAGTGGAGTTATTTCCCACCTCGCATGGGAATCAAGTCCACTTCGCTAAAAGTGGAGTTATTTCCCACCTCGCATGAGCAGTAAGTCCACCTCCCAGAAAGTGGAGTTATTTCCCACCTCGCATGGGAATCAAGTCCACTTCGCTAAAAGTGGAGCTATTTCCCACCTCGCATGGGAATCAAGTCCACTTCGCTAAAAGTGGAGTTATTTCCCACCTCTCATGGGAATCAAGTCCACTTCGCTAAAAGTGGAGTTATTTCCCACCTCGCATGGGAATCAAGTCCACTTCGCTAAAAGGTTAGTTATTTCCCACCTCGCATGGGAATCAAGTTCACTTCGCTAAAAGTGGAGTTATTTCCCACCTCGTATGGGAATCAAGTCCACTTCGCTAAAAGCGGAGTTATTTCCCACCTCGCATGGGAATCAAGTCCACTTCGCTAAAAGTGGAGTTATTTCCCACCTCGCATGGGAATCAAGTCCACTTCGCTAAAAGTGGAGTTATTTCCCACCTCGCATGGGAATCAAGTCCACTTCGCTAAAAGTGGAGTTATTTCCCACCTCGCATGAGCAGTAAGTCCACCTAGCAGAAAGTGTACTTATTGCCAACCTCGCATGGGAATCAAGTCCACTTCGCTAAAAGTGGAGTTATTTCCCACCTCGCATGGGAATCAAGTCCACTTCGCTAAAAGTGGAGTTATTTCCCACCTCGCATGGGAATCAAGTCCACTTCGCTAAAAGTGGAGTTATTTCCCACCTCGCATGAGCAGTAAGTCCACCTCGCAGAAAGTGTACTTATTGCCAACCTCGCATGGGAATCAAGTCCACTTCGCTAAAAGTGGAGTTATTTCCCACCTCGCATGAGCAGTAAGTCCACTTCGCTAAAAGTGGAGTTATTTCCCACCTCGCATGGGAATCAAGTCCACCTCGCAGAAAGTGGAGTTATTTCCCACCTCGCATGGGAATCAAGTCCACTTCGCAGAAAGTGGAGTTATTTCCCACCTCGCATGGGAATCAAGTCCACTTCGCTAAAAGTGGAGTTATTTCCCAACTCGCATGAGCAGTAAGTCCACCTCGCAGAAAGTGGAGTTATTTCCCACCTCGCATGGGAATCAAGTCCACTTCGCTAAAAGTGGAGTTATTTCCCACCTCGCATGGGAATCAAGTCCACTTCGCTAAAAGTGGAGTTATTTCCCACCTCGCATGGGAATCAAGTCCACTTCGCTAAAAGTGGAGTTATTTCCCACCTCGCATGGGAATCAAGTCCACTTCGCAGAAAGTGGAGTTATTTCCCACCTCGCATGGGAATCAAGTCCACTTCGCTAAAAGTGGAGTTATTTCCCACCTCGCATGGGAATCAAGTCCACCTCGCAGAAAGTGTACTTATTGCCAACCTCGCATGGGAATCAAGTCCACTTCGCTAAAAGTGGAGTTATTTCCCACCTCGCATGGGAATCAAGTCCACTTCACTAAAAGTGGAGTTATTTCCCACCTCGCATGGGAATCAAGTCCACTTCGCTAAAAGTGGAGTTATTTCCCACCTCGCATGAGCAGTAAGTCCACCTCGCAGAAAGTGGAGTTATTTCCCACCTCGCATGGGAATCAAGTCCACTTCGCTAAAAGTGGAGTTATTGCCCACCTCGCATGGGAATCAAGTCCACTTCGCTAAAAGTGGAGTTATTTCCCACCTCGCATGGGAATCAAGTCCACTTCGCTAAAAGTGGAGTTATTTCCCACCTCGCATGAGCAGTAAGTCCACCTCGCAGAAAGTGTACTTATTGCCAACCTCGCATGGGAATCAAGTCCACTTCGCTAAAAGTGGAGTTATTTCCCACCTCGCATGGGAATCAAGTCCACTTCGCTAAAAGTGGAGTTATTTCCCACCTCGCATGGGAATCAGGTCCACTTCGCTAAAAGTGGAGTTATTTCCCACCTCGCATGGGAATCATGTCCACTTCGCTAAAAGTGGAGTTATTTCCCACCTCGCATGGGAATCAAGTCCACTTCGCAGAAAGTGGAGTTATTTCCCACCTCGCATGATAATCAAGTCCACTTCGCTAAAAGTGGAGTTATTTCCCACCTCGCATGAGCAGTAAGTCCACCTCGCAGAAAGTGGAGTTATTTCCCACCTCGCATGGGAATCAAGTCCACTTCGCTAAAAGCGGAGTTATTTCCCACCTCGCATGGGAATCAAGTCCACTTCGCTAAAAGTGGAGTTATTTCCCACCTCGCATGGGAATCAAGTCCACTTCGCTAAAAGTGGAGTTATTTCCCACCTCGCATGGGAATCAATTCCACTTCGCTAATAGTGGATATATTTCCCACCTCGCATGGGAATCAAGTCCACTTCGCTAAAAGTGGAGTTATTTCCCACCTCGCATGGGAATCAAGTCCACTTCGCTAAAAGTGGAGTTATTTCCCACCTCGCATGGGAATCAAGTCCACTTCGCTAAAAGTGGAGTTATTTCCCACCTCGCATGGGAATCAAGTCCACTTCGCTAAAAGTGGAGTTATTTCCCACCTCGCATGGGAATCAAGTCCACTTCGCTAAAAGTGGAGTTATTTCCCACCTCGCATGGGAACTAAGTCCACCTCGCAGAAAGTGTACTTATTGCCAACCTCGCATGGGAATCAAGTCCACTTCGCAGAAAGTGGAGTTATTTCCCACCTCGCATGGGAATCAAGTCCACTTCGCTAAAAGTGGAGTTATTTCCCACCTCGCATGGGAATAAAGTCCACTTCGCTAAAAGTGGAATTATTTCCCACCTCATGGGAATCAAGTCCACTTCGCTAAAAGTGGAGTTATTTCCCACCTCGCATGGGAATCAAGTCCACTTCGCTAAAAGTGGAGTTATTTCCCACCTCGCATGGGAATCAAGTCCACTTCGCTAAAAGTGGAGTTATTTCCCTCCTCGCATGGGAATCAAGTCCACTTCGCAAAAAGTGGAGTTATTTCCCACCTCGCATGGGAATCAAGTCCACTTCGCTAAAAGTGGAGTTATTTCCCACCTCGCATGGGAATCAAGTCCACTTCGCTAAAAGTGGAGTTATTTCCCACCTCGCATGAGCAGTAAGTCCACCTCCCAGAAAGTGGAGTTATTTCCCACCTCGCATGGGAATCAAGTCCACTTCGCTAAAAGTGGAGCTATTTCCCACCTCGCATGGGAATCAAGTCCACTTCGCTAAAAGTGGAGTTATTTCCCACCTCTCATGGGAATCAAGTCCACTTCGCTAAAAGTGGAGTTATTTCCCACCTCGCATGGGAATCAAGTCCACTTCGCTAAAAGGTTAGTTATTTCCCACCTCGCATGGGAATCAAGTTCACTTCGCTAAAAGTGGAGTTATTTCCCACCTCGCATGGGAATCAAGTCCACTTCGCTAAAAGCGGAGTTATTTCCCACCTCGCATGGGAATCAAGTCCACTTCGCTAAAAGTGGAGTTATTTCCCACCTCGCATGGGAATCAAGTCCACTTCGCAGAAAGTGGAGTTATTTCCCACCTCGCATGGGAATCAAGTCCACTTCGCTAAAAGTGGAGTTATTTCCCACCTCGCATGGGAATCAAGTCCACTTCGCTAAAAGTGGAGTTATTTCCCACCTCGCATGAGCAGTAAGTCCACCTAGCAGAAAGTGTACTTATTGCCAACCTCGCATGGGAATCAAGTCCACTTCGCTAAAAGTGGAGTTATTTCCCACCTCGCATGGGAATCAAGTCCACTTCGCTAAAAGTGGAGTTATTTCCCACCTCGCATGGGAATCAAGTCCACTTCGCTAAAAGTGGAGTTATTTCCCACCTCGCATGAGCAGTAAGTCCACTTCGCTAAAAGTGGAGTTATTTCCCACCTCGCATGGGAATCAAGTCCACTTCGCTAAAAGTGGAGTTATTTCCCACCTCGCATGGGAATCAAGTCCACTTCGCAGAAAGTGGAGTTATTTCCCACCTCGCATGGGAATCAAGTCCACTTCGCTAAAAGTGGAGTTATTTCCCACCTCGCATGGGAATCAAGTCCACTTCGCAGAAAGTGGAGTTATTTCCCACCTCGCATGGGAATCAAGTCCACTTCGCTAAAAGTGGAGTTATTTCCCACCTCGCATGGGAATCAAGTCCACTTCGCTAAAAGTGGAGTTATTTCCCACCTCGCATGGGAATCAAGTCCACTTCGCAGAAAGTGTACTTATTGCCCACCTCGCATGAGCATTAAGTCCACCTCGCAAAAAGTGGAGTTATTTCCCACCTCGCATGGGAATCAAGTCCACTTCGCTAAAAGTGGAGTTATTTCCCACCTCGCATGAGCAGTAAGTCCACCTCGCAGAAAGTGGAGTTATTTCCCACCTCGCATGGGAATCAAGTCCACTTCGCTAAAAGTGGAGTTATTTCCCACCTCGCATGAGCAGTAAGTCCACCTAGCAGAAAGTGGAGTTATTTCCCACCTCGCATGGGAATCAAGTCCACTTCGCTAAAAGTGGAGTTATTTCCCACCTCGCATGGGAATCAAGTCCACTTCGCAGAAAGTGGAGTTATTTCCCACCTCGCATGGGAATCAAGTCCACTTCGCTAAAAGTGGAGTTATTTCCCACCTCGCATGGGAATCAAGTCCACTTCGCTAAAAGTGGATATATTTCCCACCTCGCATGGGAATCAAGTCCACTTCGTTAAAAGTGGAGTTATTTCCCACCTCGCATGGGAATCAAGTCCACTTCGCTAAAAGTGGATATATTTCCCACCTCGCATGGGAATCAAGTCCACTTCGCTTAAAGTGGAATTATTTCCCACCTCGCATGAGCAGTAAGTCCACCTCGCAGAAAGTGGAGTTATTTCCCACCTCGCATGGGAATCAAGTCCACTTCGCTAAAAGTGGAGTTATTTCCCACCTCGCATGGGAATCAAGTCCACTTCGCAGAAAGTGGAGTTATTTCCCACCTCGCATGAGCAGTAAGTCCACCTAGCAGAAAGTGTACTTATTGCCAACCTCGCATGGGAATCAAGTCCACTTCGCTAAAAGTGGAGTTATTTCCCACCTCGCATGGGAATCAAGTCCACTTCGCTAAAAGTGGAGTTATTTCCCACCTCGCATGGGAATCAAGTCCACTTCGCTAAAAGTGGAGTTATTTCCCACCTCGCATGAGCAGTAAGTCCACTTCGCTAAAAGTGGAGTTATTTCCCACCTCGCATGGGAATCAAGTCCACTTCGCTAAAAGTGGAGTTATTTCCCACCTCGCATGGGAATCAAGTCCACTTCGCAGAAAGTGGAGTTATTTCCCACCTCGCATGGGAATCAAGTCCACTTCGCTAAAAGTGGATATATTTCCCACCTCGCATGGGAATCAAGTCCACTTCGTTAAAAGTGGAGTTATTTCCCACCTCGCATGGGAATCAAGTCCACTTCGCTAAAAGTGGAGTTATTTCCCACCTCGCATGATAATCAAGTCCACTTCGCTAAAAGTGGAGTTATTTCCCACCTCGCATGAGCAGTAAGTCCACCTCGCAGAAAGTGGAGTTATTTCCCACCTCGCATGGGAATCAAGTCCACTTCGCTAAAAGCGGAGTTATTTCCCACCTCGCATGGGAATCAAGTCCACTTCGCTAAAAGTGGAGTTATTTCCCACCTCGCATGGGAATCAAGTCCACTTCGCAGAAAGTGGAGTTATTTCCCACCTCGCATGGGAATCAAGTCCACTTCGCTAAAAGTGGAGTTATTTCCCAACTCGCATGAGCAGTAAGTCCACCTCGCAGAAAGTGGAGTTATTTCCCACCTCGCATGGGAATCAAGTCCACTTCGCTAAAAGTGGAGTTATTTCCCACCTCGCATGGGAATCAAGTCCACTTCGCTAAAAGTGGAGTTATTTCCCACCTCGCATGGGAATCAAGTCCACTTCGCTAAAAGTGGAGTTATTTCCCACCTCGCATGGGAATCAAGTCCACTTCGCAGAAAGTGGAGTTATTTCCCACCTCGCATGGGAATCAAGTCCACTTCGCTAAAAGTGGAGTTATTTCCCACCTCGCATGGGAATCAAGTCCACCTCGCAGAAAGTGTACTTATTGCCAACCTCGCATGGGAATCAAGTCCACTTCGCTAAAAGTGGAGTTATTTCCCACCTCGCATGGGAATCAAGTCCACTTCACTAAAAGTGGAGTTATTTCCCACCTCGCATGGGAATCAAGTCCACTTCGCTAAAAGTGGAGTTATTTCCCACCTCGCATGAGCAGTAAGTCCACCTCGCAGAAAGTGGAGTTATTTCCCACCTCGCATGGGAATCAAGTCCACTTCGCTAAAAGTGGAGTTATTTCCCACCTCGCATGGGAATCAAGTCCACTTCGCTAAAAGTGGAGTTATTTCCCACCTCGCATGGGAATCAAGTCCACTTCGCTAAAAGTGGAGTTATTGCCCACCTCGCATGGGAATCAAGTCCACTTCGCTAAAAGTGGAGTTATTTCCCACCTCGCATGGGAATCAAGTCCACTTCGCTAAAAGTGGAGTTATTTCCCACCTCGCATGAGCAGTAAGTCCACCTCGCAGAAAGTGTACTTATTGCCAACCTCGCATGGGAATCAAGTCCACTTCGCTAAAAGTGGAGTTATTTCCCACCTCGCATGGGAATCAAGTCCACTTCGCTAAAAGTGGAGTTATTTCCCACCTCGCATGGGAATCAGGTCCACTTCGCTAAAAGTGGAGTTATTTCCCACCTCGCATGGGAATCATGTCCACTTCGCTAAAAGTGGAGTTATTTCCCACCTCGCATGGGAATCAAGTCCACTTCGCAGAAAGTGGAGTTATTTCCCACCTCGCATGATAATCAAGTCCACTTCGCTAAAAGTGGAGTTATTTCCCACCTCGCATGAGCAGTAAGTCCACCTCGCAGAAAGTGGAGTTATTTCCCACCTCGCATGGGAATCAAGTCCACTTCGCTAAAAGCGGAGTTATTTCCCACCTCGCATGGGAATCAAGTCCACTTCGCTAAAAGTGGAGTTATTTCCCACCTCGCATGGGAATCAAGTCCACTTCGCTAAAAGTGGAGTTATTTCCCACCTCGCATGGGAATCAATTCCACTTCGCTAATAGTGGATATATTTCCCACCTCGCATGGGAATCAAGTCCACTTCGCTAAAAGTGGAGTTATTTCCCACCTCGCATGGGAATCAAGTCCACTTCGCTAAAAGTGGAGTTATTTCCCACCTCGCATGGGAATCAAGTCCACTTCGCTAAAAGTGGAGTTATTTCCCACCTCGCATGGGAATCAAGTCCACTTCGCTAAAAGTGGAGTTATTTCCCACCTCGCATGGGAATCAAGTCCACTTCGCTAAAAGTGGAGTTATTTCCCACCTCGCATGGGAACTAAGTCCACCTCGCAGAAAGTGTACTTATTGCCAACCTCGCATGGGAATCAAGTCCACTTCGCAGAAAGTGGAGTTATTTCCCACCTCGCATGGGAATCAAGTCCACTTCGCTAAAAGTGGAGTTATTTCCCACCTCGCATGGGAATAAAGTCCACTTCGCTAAAAGTGGAATTATTTCCCACCTCATGGGAATCAAGTCCACTTCGCTAAAAGTGGAGTTATTTCCCACCTCGCATGGGAATCAAGTCCACTTCGCTAAAAGTGGAGTTATTTCCCACCTCGCATGGGAATCAAGTCCACTTCGCTAAAAGTGGAGTTATTTCCCTCCTCGCATGGGAATCAAGTCCACTCCGCAGAAAGTGGAGTTATTTCCCACCTCGCATGGGAATCAAGTCCACTTCGCTAAAAGTGGAGTTATTTCCCACCTCGCATGGGAATCAAGTCCACTTCGCTAAAAGTGGAGTTATTTCCCACCTCGCATGAGCAGTAAGTCCACCTCCCAGAAAGTGGAGTTATTTCCCACCTCGCATGGGAATCAAGTCCACTTCGCTAAAAGTGGAGCTATTTCCCACCTCGCATGGGAATCAAGTCCACTTCGCTAAAAGTGGAGTTATTTCCCACCTCTCATGGGAATCAAGTCCACTTCGCTAAAAGTGGAGTTATTTCCCACCTCGCATGGGAATCAAGTCCACTTCGCTAAAAGGTTAGTTATTTCCCACCTCGCATGGGAATCAAGTTCACTTCGCTAAAAGTGGAGTTATTTCCCACCTCGCATGGGAATCAAGTCCACTTCGCTAAAAGTGGAGTTATTTCCCACCTCGCATGGGAATCAAGTCCACTTCGCTAAAAGTGGAGTTATTTCCCACCTCGCATGGGCAGCAAGTCCACTTCGCAGAAAGTGGAGTTATTTCCCACCTCGCATGGGAATCAAGTCCACTTCGCTAAAAGTGGAGTTATTTCCCACCTCGCATGGGAATCAAGTCCACTTCGCTAAAAGTGGAGTTATTTCCCACCTCGCATGAGCAGTAAGTCCACCTAGCAGAAAGTGTACTTATTGCCAACCTCGCATGGGAATCAAGTCCACTTCGCTAAAAGTGGAGTTATTTCCCACCTCGCATGGGAATCAAGTCCACTTCGCTAAAAGTGGAGCTATTTCCCACCTCGCATGGGAATCAAGTCCACTTCGCTAAAAGTGGAGTTATTTCCCACCTCGCATGAGCAGTAAGTCCACTTCGCTAAAAGTGGAGTTATTTCCCACCTCGCATGGGAATCAAGTCCACTTCGCTAAAAGTGGAGTTATTTCCCACCTCGCATGGGAATCAAGTCCACTTCGCAGAAAGTGGAGTTATTTCCCACCTCGCATGGGAATCAAGTCCACTTCGCTAAAAGTGGAGTTATTTCCCACCTCGCATGGGAATCAAGTCCACTTCGCAGAAAGTGGAGTTATTTCCCACCTCGCATGGGAATCAAGTCCACTTCGCTAAAAGTGGAGTTATTTCCCACCTCGCATGGGAATCAAGTCCACTTCGCTAAAAGTGGAGTTATTTCCCACCTCGCATGGGAATCAAGTCCACTTCGCAGAAAGTGGACTTATTGCCCACCTCGCATGAGCAGTAAGTCCACCTCGCAAAAAGTGGAGTTATTTCCCACCTCGCATGGGAATCAAGTCCACTTCGCTAAAAGTGGAGTTATTTCCCACCTCGCATGAGCAGTAAGTCCACCTCGCAGAAAGTGGAGTTATTTCCCACCTCGCATGGGAATCAAGTCCACTTCGCTAAAAGTGGAGTTATTTCCCACCTCGCATGAGCAGTAAGTCCACCTAGCAGAAAGTGGAGTTATTTCCCACCTCGCATGGGAATCAAGTCCACTTCGCTAAAAGTGGAGTTATTTCCCACCTCGCATGGGAATCAAGTCCACTTCGCAGAAAGTGGAGTTATTTCCCACCTCGCATGGGAATCAAGTCCACTTCGCTAAAAGTGGAGTTATTTCCCACCTCGCATGGGAATCAAGTCCACTTCGCTAAAAGTGGATATATTTCCCACCTCGCATGGGAATCAAGTCCACTTCGTTAAAAGTGGAGTTATTTCCCACCTCGCATGGGAATCAAGTCCACTTCGCTAAAAGTGGATATATTTCCCACCTCGCATGGGAATCAAGTCCACTTCGCTTAAAGTGGAATTATTTCCCACCTCGCATGAGCAGTAAGTCCACCTCGCAGAAAGTGGAGTTATTTCCCACCTCGCATGGGAATCAAGTCCACTTCGCTAAAAGTGGAGTTATTTCCCACCTCGCATGGGAATCAAGTCCACTTCGCAGAAAGTGGAGTTATTTCCCACCTCGCATGAGCAGTAAGTCCACCTAGCAGAAAGTGTACTTATTGCCAACCTCGCATGGGAATCAAGTCCACTTCGCTAAAAGTGGAGTTATTTCCCACCTCGCATGGGAATCAAGTCCACTTCGCTAAAAGTGGAGTTATTTCCCACCTCGCATGGGAATCAAGTCCACTTCGCTAAAAGTGGAGTTATTTCCCACCTCGCATGAGCAGTAAGTCCACTTCGCTAAAAGTGGAGTTATTTCCCACCTCGCATGGGAATCAAGTCCACTTCGCTAAAAGTGGAGTTATTTCCCACCTCGCATGGGAATCAAGTCCACTTCGCAGAAAGTGGAGTTATTTCCCACCTCGCATGGGAATCAAGTCCACTTCGCTAAAAGTGGATATATTTCCCACCTCGCATGGGAATCAAGTCCACTTCGTTAAAAGTGGAGTTATTTCCCACCTCGCATGGGAATCAAGTCCACTTCGCTAAAAGTGGATATATTTCCCACCTCGCATGGGAATCAAGTCCACTTCGCTTAAAGTGGAATTATTTCCCACCTCGCATGAGCAGTAAGTCCACCTCGCAGAAAGTGGAGTTATTTCCCACCTCGCATGGGAATCAAGTCCACTTCGCTAAAAGTGGAGTTATTTCCCACCTCGCATGGGAATCAAGTCCACTTCGCAGAAAGTGGAGTTATTTCCCACCTCGCATGAGCAGTAAGTCCACCTAGCAGAAAGTGTACTTATTGCCAACCTCGCATGGGAATCAAGTCCACTTCGCTAAAAGTGGAGTTATTTCCCACCTCGCATGGGAATCAAGTCCACTTCGCTAAAAGTGGAGTTATTTCCCACCTCGCATGGGAATCAAGTCCACTTCGCTAAAAGTGGAGTTATTTCCCACCTCGCATGAGCAGTAAGTCCACTTCGCTAAAAGTGGAGTTATTTCCCACCTCGCATGGGAATCAAGTCCACTTCGCTAAAAGTGGAGTTATTTCCCACCTCGCATGGGAATCAAGTCCACTTCGCAGAAAGTGGAGTTATTTCCCACCTCGCATGGGAATCAAGTCCACTTCGCTAAAAGTGGAGTTATTTCCCACCTCGCATGGGAATCAAGTCCACTTCGCTAAAAGTGGAGTTAACCTCGCATGGGAATCAAGTCCACTTCGCTAAAAGTGGAGTTATTTCCCACCTCGCATGGGAATCAAGTCCACTTCGCTAAAAGTGGAGTTATTTCCCACCTCGCATGGGAATCAAGTCCACTTCGCTAAAAGTGGAGTTATTTCCCACCTCGCATGGGAATCAAGTCCACTTCGCTAAAAGTGGAGTTATTTCCCACCTCGCATGGGAATCAAGTCCACTTCGCAGAAAGTGGAGTTATTTCCCACCTCGCATGGGAATCAAGTCCACTTCGCTAAAAGTGGAGTTATTTCCCAACTCGCATGAGCAGTAAGTCCACCTCGCAGAAAGTGGAGTTATTTCCCACCTCGCATGGGAATCAAGTCCACTTCGCTAAAAGTGGAGTTATTTCCCACCTCGCATGGGAATCAAGTCCACTTCGCAGAAAGTGGAGTTATTTCCCACCTCGCATGGGAATCAAGTCCACTTCGCTAAAAGTGGAGTTATTTCCCACCTCGCATGGGAATCAAGTCCACTTCGCTAAAAGTGGAGTTATTTCCCACCTCGCATGAGCAGTAAGTCCACCTCCCAGAAAGTGGAGTTATTTCCCACCTCGCATGGGAATCAAGTCCACTTCGCTAAAAGTGGAGCTATTTCCCACCTCGCATGGGAATCAAGTCCACTTCGCTAAAAGTGGAGTTATTTCCCACCTCTCATGGGAATCAAGTCCACTTCGCTAAAAGTGGAGTTATTTCCCACCTCGCATGGGAATCAAGTCCACTTCGCTAAAAGGTTAGTTATTTCCCACCTCGCATGGGAATCAAGTTCACTTCGCTAAAAGTGGAGTTATTTCCCACCTCGTATGGGAATCAAGTCCACTTCGCTAAAAGCGGAGTTATTTCCCACCTCGCATGGGAATCAAGTCCACTTCGCTAAAAGTGGAGTTATTTCCCACCTCGCATGGGAATCAAGTCCACTTCGCTAAAAGTGGAGTTATTTCCCACCTCGCATGGGAATCAAGTCCACTTCGCTAAAAGTGGAGTTATTTCCCACCTCGCATGAGCAGTAAGTCCACCTAGCAGAAAGTGTACTTATTGCCAACCTCGCATGGGAATCAAGTCCACTTCGCTAAAAGTGGAGTTATTTCCCACCTCGCATGGGAATCAAGTCCACTTCGCTAAAAGTGGAGTTATTTCCCACCTCGCATGGGAATCAAGTCCACTTCGCTAAAAGTGGAGTTATTTCCCACCTCGCATGAGCAGTAAGTCCACCTCGCAGAAAGTGTACTTATTGCCAACCTCGCATGGGAATCAAGTCCACTTCGCTAAAAGTGGAGTTATTTCCCACCTCGCATGAGCAGTAAGTCCACTTCGCTAAAAGTGGAGTTATTTCCCACCTCGCATGGGAATCAAGTCCACCTCGCAGAAAGTGGAGTTATTTCCCACCTCGCATGGGAATCAAGTCCACTTCGCTAAAAGTGGAGTTATTTCCCACCTCGCATGGGAATCAAGTCCACTTCGCAGAAAGTGGAGTTATTTCCCACCTCGCATGGGAATCAAGTCCACTTCGCTAAAAGTGGAGTTATTTCCCAACTCGCATGAGCAGTAAGTCCACCTCGCAGAAAGTGGAGTTATTTCCCACCTCGCATGGGAATCAAGTCCACTTCGCTAAAAGTGGAGTTATTTCCCACCTCGCATGGGAATCAAGTCCACTTCGCTAAAAGTGGAGTTATTTCCCACCTCGCATGGGAATCAAGTCCACTTCGCTAAAAGTGGAGTTATTTCCCACCTCGCATGGGAATCAAGTCCACTTCGCAGAAAGTGGAGTTATTTCCCACCTCGCATGGGAATCAAGTCCACTTCGCTAAAAGTGGAGTTATTTCCCACCTCGCATGGGAATCAAGTCCACCTCGCAGAAAGTGTACTTATTGCCAACCTCGCATGGGAATCAAGTCCACTTCGCTAAAAGTGGAGTTATTTCCCACCTCGCATGGGAATCAAGTCCACTTCACTAAAAGTGGAGTTATTTCCCACCTCGCATGGGAATCAAGTCCACTTCGCTAAAAGTGGAGTTATTTCCCACCTCGCATGAGCAGTAAGTCCACCTCGCAGAAAGTGGAGTTATTTCCCACCTCGCATGGGAATCAAGTCCACTTCGCTAAAAGTGGAGTTATTTCCCACCTCGCATGGGAATCAAGTCCACTTCGCTAAAAGTGGAGTTATTTCCCACCTCGCATGGGAATCAAGTCCACTTCGCTAAAAGTGGAGTTATTGCCCACCTCGCATGGGAATCAAGTCCACTTCGCTAAAAGTGGAGTTATTTCCCACCTCGCATGGGAATCAAGTCCACTTCGCAGAAAGTGGAGTTATTTCCCACCTCGCATGGGAATCAAGTCCACTTCGCTAAAAGTGGAGTTATTTCCCACCTCGCATGGGAATCAAGTCCACTTCGCTAAAAGTGGAGTTATTTCCCACCTCGCATGGGAATCAAGTCCACTTCGCTAAAAGTGGAGTTATTTCCCACCTCGCATGGGAATCAAGTCCACTTCGCTAAAAGTGGAGTTATTTCCCACCTCGCATGGGAATCAAGTCCACTTCGCTAAAAGTGGAGTTATTTCCCACCTCGCATGGGAATCAAGTCCACTTCGCTAAAAGTGGAGTTATTTCCCACCTCGCATGGGAATCAAGTCCACTTCGCTAAAAGTGGAGTTATTTCCCACCTCGCATGAGCAGTAAGTCCACCTCGCAGAAAGTGTACTTATTGCCAACCTCGCATGGGAATCAAGTCCACTTCGCTAAAAGTGGAGTTATTTCCCACCTCGCATGGGAATCAAGTCCACTTCACTAAAAGTGGAGTTATTTCCCACCTCGCATGGGAATCAAGTCCACTTCGCTAAAAGTGGAGTTATTTCCCACCTCGCATGAGCAGTAAGTCCACCTCGCAGAAAATGGAGTTATTTCCCACCTCGCATGGGAATCAAGTCCACTTCGCTAAAAGTGGAGTTATTTCCCACCTCGCATGGGAATCAAGTCCACTTCGCTAAAAGTTCAGTTATTTCCCACCTCGCATGAGCAGTAAGTCCACGTCGCAGAAAGTGGAGTTATTTCCCACCTCGCATGGGAATCAAGTCCACTTCGCTAAAAGTGGAGTTATTTCCCACCTCGCATGAGCAGTAAGTCCACGTCGCAGAAAGTGGAGTTATTTCCCACCTCGCATGGGAATCAAGTCCACTTCGCTAAAAGTGGAGTTATTTCCCACCTCGCATGGGAATCAAGTCCACTTCGCAGAAAGTGGAGTTATTTCCCACCTCGCATGGGAATCAAGTCCACTTCGCTAAAAGTGGAGTTATTTCCCACCTCGCATGGGAATCAAGTCCACTTCGCTAAAAGTGGAGTTATTTCCCACCTCGCATGGGAATCAATTCCACTTCGCTAATAGTGGATATATTTCCCACCTCGCATGGGAATCAAGTCCACTTCGCTAAAAGTGGAGTTATTTCCCACCTCGCATGGGAATCAAGTCCACTTCGCTAAAAGTGGAGTTATTTCCCACCTCGCATGAGCAGTAAGTCCACGTCGCAGAAAGTGGAGTTATTTCCCACCTCGCATGGGAATCAAGTCCACTTCGCTAAAAGTGGAGTTATTTCCCACCTCGCATGGGAATCAAGTCCACTTCGCAGAAAGTGGAGTTATTTCCCACCTCGCATGGGAATCAAGTCCACTTCGCTAAAAGTGGAGTTATTTCCCACCTCGCATGGGAATCAAGTCCACTTCGCTAAAAGTGGAGTTATTTCCCACCTCGCATGGGAATCAAGTCCACTTCGCTAAAAGTGGAGTTATTTCCCACCTCGCATGGGAATCAAGTCCACTTCGCTAAAAGTGGAGTTATTTCCCACCTCGCATGGGAATCAAGTCCACTTCGCTAAAAGTGGAGTTATTTCCCACCTCGCATGGGAATCAAGTCCACTTCGCTAAAAGTGGAGTTATTTCCCACCTCGCATGGGAATCAAGTCCACTTCGCTAAAAGTGGAGTTATTTCCCACCTCGCATGAGCAGTAAGTCCACCTCGCAGAAAGTGTACTTATTGCCAACCTCGCATGGGAATCAAGTCCACTTCGCTAAAAGTGGAGTTATTTCCCACCTCGCATGGGAATCAAGTCCACTTCACTAAAAGTGGAGTTATTTCCCACCTCGCATGGGAATCAAGTCCACTTCGCTAAAAGTGGAGTTATTTCCCACCTCGCATGAGCAGTAAGTCCACCTCGCAGAAAATGGAGTTATTTCCCACCTCGCATGGGAATCAAGTCCACTTCGCTAAAAGTGGAGTTATTTCCCACCTCGCATGGGAATCAAGTCCACTTCGCTAAAAGTTCAGTTATTTCCCACCTCGCATGGGAATCAAGTCCACTTCGCTAAAAGTGGAGTTATTTCCCACCTCGCATGGGAATCAAGTCCACTTCGCTAAAAGTGGAGTTATTTCCCACCTCGCATGGGAATCAAGTCCACTTCGCTAAAAGTGGAGTTATTTCCCACCTCGCATGAGCAGTAAGTCCACCTCGCAGAAAGTGTACTTATTGCCAACCTCGCATGGGAATCAAGTCCACTTCGCTAAAAGTGGAGTTATTTCCCACCTCGCATGGGAATCAAGTCCACTTCGCTAAAAGTGGAGCTATTTCCCACCTCGCATGGGAATCAAGTCCACTTCGCTAAAAGTGGAGTTATTTCCCACCTCGCATGGGAATCAAGTCCACTTCGCTAAAAGTGGAGTTATTTCCCACCTCGCATGGGAATCAAGTCCACTTCGCTAAAAGTGAAGTTATTTCCCACCTCGCATGGGAATCAAGTCCACTTCGCTAAAAGTGGAGCTATTTCCCACCTCGCATGGGAATCAAGTCCACTTCGCTAAAAGTGGAGTTATTTCCCACCTCGCATGGGAATCAAGTCCACTTCGCTAAAAGTGGAGTTATTTCCCACCTCGCATGGGAATCAAGTCCACTTCGCTAAAAGTGGAGTTATTTCCCACCTCGCATGGGAATCAAGTCCACCTCGCAGAAAGTGTACTTATTGCCAACCTCGCATGGGAATCAAGTCCACTTCGCTAAAAGTGGAGTTATTTCCCACCTCGCATGGGAATCAAGTCCACTTCGCTAAAAGTGGAGTTATTTCCCACCTCGCATGGGAATCAAGTCCACCTCGCAGAAAGTGTACTTATTGCCAACCTCGCATGGGAATCAAGTCCACTTCGCTAAAAGTGGAGTTATTTCCCACCTCGCATGGGAATCAAGTCCACTTCACTAAAAGTGGAGTTATTTCCCACCTCGCATGGGAATCAAGTCCACTTCGCTAAAAGTGGAGTTATTTCCCACCTCGCATGAGCAGTAAGTCCACCTCGCAGAAAGTGGAGTTATTTCCCACCTCGCATGGGAATCAAGTCCACTTCGCTAAAAGTGGAGTTATTTCCCACCTCGCATGGGAATCAAGTCCACTTCGCTAAAAGTGGAGTTATTTCCCACCTCGCATGGGAATCAAGTCCACTTCGCTAAAAGTGGAGTTATTGCCCACCTCGCATGGGAATCAAGTCCACTTCGCTAAAAGTGGAGTTTTTTCCCACCTCGCATGGGAATCAAGTCCACTTCGCTAAAAGTGGAGTTATTTCCCACCTCGCATGAGCAGTAAGTCCACCTCGCAGAAAGTGTACTTATTGCCAACCTCGCATGGGAATCAAGTCCACTTCGCTAAAAGTGGAGTTATTTCCCACCTTGCATGAGCAGTAAGTCCACCTCGCAGAAAGTGGAGTTATTTCCCACCTCGCATGGGAACTAAGTCCACCTCGCAGAAAGTGTACTTATTGCCAACCTCGCATGGGAATCAAGTCCACTACGCTAAAACTGGAGTTATTTCCCACCTCGCATGGGAATCAAGTCCACTTCGCTAAAAGTGGAGTTATTTCCCACCTCGCATGGGAATCAAGTCCACTTCGCTAAAAGTGGAGTTATTTCCCACCTCGCATGGGAATCAAGTCCACTTCGCTAAAAGTGGAGTTATTTCCCACCTCGCATGGGAATCAAGTCCACTTCGCTAAAAGTGGAGTTATTTCCCACCTCGCATGGGAATCAAGTCCACTTCGCTAAAAGTGGAGTTATTTCCCACCTCGCATGGGAATCAAGTCCACTTCGCTAAAAGTGGAGTTATTTCCCACCTCGCATGGGAATCAAGTCCACTTCGCTAAAAGTGGAGTTATTTCCCACCTCGCATGGGAATCAAGTCCACTTCGCTAAAAGTGGAGTTATTACCCACCTCGCATGGGAATCAAGTCCACTTCGCTAAAAGTGGAGTTATTTCCCACCTCGCATGGGAATCAAGTCCACTTCGCTAATAGTGGATATATTTCCCACCTCGCATGGGAATCAAGTCCACTTCGCTAAAAGTGGAGTTATTTCCCACCTCGCATGGTAATCAAGTCCACTTCGCTAATAGTGGATATATTTCCCACCTCGCATGGGAATCAAGTCCACTTCGCTAAAAGTGGAGTTATTTCCCACCTCGCATGGGAATCAAGTCCACTTCGCTAAAAGTGGATATATTTCCCACCTCGCATGGGAATCAAGTCCACTTCGCTAAAAGTGGAGTTATTTCCCACCTCGCATGGGAATCAAGTCCACTTCGCTAAAAGTGGAGTTATTTCCCACCTCGCATGAGCAGTAAGTCCACCTCGCAGAAAGTGTACTTATTGCCAACCTCGCATGGGAATCAAGTCCACTTCGCTAAAAGTGGAGTTATTTCCCACCTCGCATGGGAATCAAGTCCACTTCGCTAAAAGTGGAGTTATTTCCCACCTCACACGGGAATAAAGTCCACATCGCTAAAAGTGGAGTTATTTCCCACCTCGCATGGGAATCAAGTCCACTTCGCTAAAAGTGGAGTTATTTCCCACCTCGCATGGGAATCAAGTCCACTTCGCTAAAAGGTTAGTTATTTCCCACCTCGCATGGGAATCAAGTCCAATTCGCTAAAAGTGGAGTTATTTCCCACCTCGCATGGGAATCAAGTCCACCTCGCAGAAAGTGGAGTTATTTCCCACCTCGCATGGGAATCAAGTCCACCTCGCAGAAAGTGTACTTATTGCCAACCTCGCATGGGAATCAAGTCCACTTCGCTAAAAGTGAAGTTATTTCCCACCTCGCATGGGAATCAAGTCCACTTCGCTAAAAGTGGAGCTATTTCCCACCTCGCATGGGAATCAATTCCACTTCGCTAAAAGTGGAGTTATTTCCCACCTCGCATGGGAATCAAGTCCACTTCGCTAAAAGTGGAGTTATTTCCCACCTCGCATGGGAATCAAGTCCACTTCGCTAAAAGTGGAGTTATTTCCCACCTCGCATGGGAATCAAGTCCACCTCGCAGAAAGTGTACTTATTGCCAACCTCGCATGGGAATCAAGTCCACTTCGCTAAAAGTGGAGTTATTTCCCACCTCGCATGGGAATCAAGTCCACTTCGCTAAAAGTGGAGTTATTTCCCACCTCGCATGGGAATCAAGTCCACCTCGCAGAAAGTGTACTTATTGCCAACCTCGCATGGGAATCAAGTCCACTTCGCTAAAAGTGGAGTTATTTCCCACCTCGCATGGGAATCAAGTCCACTTCACTAAAAGTGGAGTTATTTCCCACCTCGCATGGGAATCAAGTCCACTTCGCTAAAAGTGGAGTTATTTCCCACCTCGCATGAGCAGTAAGTCCACCTCGCAGAAAGTGGAGTTATTTCCCACCTCGCATGGGAATCAAGTCCACTTCGCTAAAAGTGGAGTTATTTCCCACCTAGCATGGGAATCAAGTCCACTTCGCTAAAAGTGGAGTTATTTCCCACCTCGCATGGGAATCAAGTCCACTTCGCTAAAAGTGGAGTTATTTCCCACCTCGCATGGGAATCAAGTCCACTTCGCTAAAAGTGGAGTTATTTCCCACCTCGCATGGGAATCAAGTCCACTTCGCTAAGAGTGGAGTTATTTCCCACCTCGCATGAGCAGTAAGTCCACCTCGCAGAAAGTGTACTTATTGCCAACCTCGCATGGGAATCAAGTCCACTTCGCTAAAAGTGGAGTTATTTCCCACCTTGCATGAGCAGTAAGTCCACCTCGCAGAAAGTGGAGTTATTTCCCACCTCGCATGGGAACTAAGTCCACCTCGCAGAAAGTGTACTTATTGCCAACCTCGCATGGGAATCAAGTCCACTACGCTAAAACTGGAGTTATTTCCCACCTCGCATGGGAATCAAGTCCACTTCGCTAAAAGTGGAGTTATTTCCCACCTCGCATGGGAATCAAGTCCACTTCGCTAAAAGTGGAGTTATTTCCCACCTCGCATGGGAATCAAGTCCACTTCGCTAAAAGTGGAGTTATTTCCCACCTCGCATGGGAATCAAGTCCACTTCGCTAAAAGTGGAGTTATTTCCCACCTCGCATGGGAATCAAGTCCACTTCGCTAAAAGTGGAGTTATTTCCCACCTCGCATGGGAACTAAGTCCACCTCGCAGAAAGTGTACTTATTGCCAACCTCGCATGGGAATCAAGTCCACTACGCTAAAAGTGGAGTTATTTTCCACCTCGCATGGGAATCAAGTCCACTTCGCTAAAAGTGGAGTTATTTCCCACCTTGCATGAGCAGTAAGTCCAGCTCGCAGAAAGTGGAGTTATTTCCCACCTCGCATGGGAATCAAGTCCACTTCACTAAGAGTGGAGTTATTTCCCACCTCGCATGGGAATCAAGTCCACTTCGCTAAAAGTGGAGTTATTTCCCACCTCGCATGGGAATCAAGTCCACTTCGCTAAAAGTGTACTTATTGCCAACCTCGCATGGGAATCAAGTCCACTTCGTTAAAAGTGGAGTTATTTCCCACCTCGCCTGGGAATTAAGTCCACTTCGCTAAAAGTGGAGTTATTTCCCACCTCGCATGGGAATCAAGTCCACTTCGCTAAAAGTGGAGTTATTTCCCACCTCGCATGAGCAGTAAGTCCACCTCGCAGAAAGTGGAGTTATTTCCCCCTCGCATGGGAATCAAGTCCACTTCGCTAAAAGTGGAGTTATTTCCCACCTCGCATGGGAATCAAGTCCACTTCGCTAAAAGTGTACTTATTGCCAACCTCGCATGGGAATCAAGTCCACTTCGCTAAAAGTGAAGTTATTTCCCACCTCGCATGGGAATCAAGTCCACTTCGCTAAAAGTGTACTTATTGCCAACCTCGCATGGGAATCAAGTCCACTTCGCTAAAAGTGGAGTTATTTCCCACCTCGCATGGGAATCAAGTCCACTTCGCTAAAAGTGGAGTTATTTCCCACCTCGCATGAGCAGTAAGTCCACCTCGCAGAAAGTGTACTTATTGCCAACCTCGCATGGGAATCAAGTCCACTTCGCTAAAAGTGGAGTTATTTCCCACCTCGCATGGGAATCAAGTCCACTTCGCTAAAAGTGGAGTTATTTCCCACCTCGCATGAGCAGTAAGTCCACCTCGCAGAAAGTGTACTTATTGCCAACCTCGCATGGGAATCAAGTCCACTTCGCTAAAAGTGGAGTTATTTCCCACCTCGCATGAGCAGTAAGTCCACCTCGCAGAAAGTGGAGTTATTTCCCACCTCGCATGGGAACTAAGTCCACCTAGCAGAAAGTGTACTTATTGCCCACCTCGCATGGGAATCAAGTCCACTTCGCTAAAAGTGGAGTTATTTCCCACCTCGCATGGGAATCAAGTCCACTTCGCTAAAAGTGGAGTTATTTCCCACCTCGCATGGGAATCAAGTCCACTTCGCTAAAAGTGGAGTTATTTCCCACCTCGCATGGGAATCAAGTCCACTTCGCTAAAAGTGGAGTTGTTTCCCACCTCGCATGGGAATCAAGTCCACTTCGCTAAAAGTGGAGTTATTTCCCACCTCGCATGAGCAGTAAGTCCACTTCGCAGAAAGTGGAGTTATTTCCCACCTCGCATGGGAACTAAGTCCACCTCGCAGAAAGTGTACTTATTGCCAACCTCGCATGGGAATCAAGTCCACTTCGCTAAAAGTGGAGTTATTTCCCACCTCGCATGGGAATCAAGTCCACTTCGCTAAAAGTGGAGTTATTTCCCACCTCGCATGGGAATCAAGTCCACTTCGCTAAAAGTGGAGTTATTTCCCACCTCGCATGGGAATCAAGTCCACTTCGCTAAAAGTGGAGTTATTTCCCACCTCGCATGGGAATCAAGTCCACTTCGCTAAAAGTGGAGTTATTTCCCACCTCGCATGGGAATCAAGTCCACTTCGCTAAAAGTGGAGTTATTTCCCACCACGCATGAGCAGTAAGTCCACCTCGCAGAAAGTGTACTTATTGCCCACCTCGCATGAGCAGTAAGTCCACCTCGCAGAAAGTGGAGTTATTTCCCACCTAGCATGGGAATCAAGTCCACTTCGCTAAAAGTGGAGTTATTTCCCACCTCGCATGGGAATCAAGTCCACTTCGCTAAAAGTGGAGTTATTTCTCACCTCGCATGGGAATCAAGTCCACTTCGCTAAAAGTAGAGTTATTTCCCACCTCGCATGGGAATCAAGTCCACTTCGCTAAAAGTGGAGTTATTTCCCACCTCTCATGGGAATCAAGTCCACTTCGCTAAAAGTGGAGTTATTTCCCACCTCGCATGGGAATCAAGTCCACTTCGCTAAAAGTGGAGTTATTTCCCACCACGCATGAGCAGTAAGTCCACCTCGCAGAAAGTGTACTTATTGCCCACCTCGCATGAGCAGTAAGTCCACCTCGCAGAAAGTGGAGTTATTTCCCACCTCGCATGGGAATCAAGTCCACTTCGCTAAAAGTGGAGCTATTTCCCACCTCGCATGGGAATCAAGTCCACTTCGCTAAAAGTGGAGTTATTTCCCACCTCGCATGGGAATCAAGTCCATACTTTTAGCTGAAAATATGTAAAAATATGTATGTTTTTGTGCGAAGCACACATTTTTTCTCAAATATGGTAAGTCTGGCGTGGTTTTGACCATTACAAGTTTTGTAGAGGCATTCATTACGAACATTTTAAGCCAAAAATCTTAATTCTAGGCCTACTAGTTTCCGAGAAAATGAAAATAAACCAAATTATGCCATACTTTTAGCTGAAAATATGTATGTTATTGTGCGATGCACACATGCCCCCCCGGCAGCTGACCTCCTCGTGGTGGGGGGCGGGCAACAGGTTTGTGGTGTGCATATTGTACGCCACAAGCCTGGCTAACGAAGCGCAACCCCCTCGGATGACAAGAAGAAGACGAACAGCCTCGGATACCGCCTACCCTGGTGTGCCAGGGCCCCATTCGGAGCCAGGCCTGAATGGTGGCAGTATGCGAGCGTCTGGTGGCCGGCCTGTCCCGCTCGGCAGCCGGTCGGGCTCAGCCCGAAGCAGTTACGAGCAACCCGGCAGTGGCGTCGTGAGCCACTACGGGGGTGGGAGGGGGATCACGCCATGCACTAACCAGTGCGTGCGAGGGTTAAAAGGCAACGGACAACGGCATCGGCTTAGGATAGGCACATGGAACGTCTCATCGCTCACAGGAAAGGATCTCGAGCTGGTTGGAGAAGCTGCCAGATATCGGTTAGATATCGTAGGCATTTCTTCGACCAAGCAAAGAGGATCTAGAACTGTGGATCTTTCGGACGGGTGGAAACTCTTCCTGTCGGGAGTGGCACCTCAAATGTCTGCACAGGCGGGAGTGGAGATACTCACAAGTCCCAGGCTGGCAGACAGGGTATTGGAGTGGATACCGTTAGGAGGGAGAGTCGGGATCTTAAAGCTCAAGCTTGAAAGATCAACTTTGGCTCTAGTGCAGGTGTATGCACCGAATCTAGAGTCAGAGTATGCGGCTTTCCTGGATGAAGTTGATGCTGCCCTTGACAGGGTGGCTGAGATGGATTCCTTTATTCTGATGGGTGACTTCAATGCTCACGTGGGTGTGGATGTAACGACATGGGGGAGTGTGATTGGGAGGAACGGTTATCCTCATCAAAACATGAACGGAGAGAAGATGTTGGATTTTTGCTGTGCAAATGGCATGTCCATTATGAACACCTTCTTTCCACACAAAGACATCCATAAATACACATGGTACCGTCGGAGTCTTCAACAGAAATCGTTGATAGATTTCTTTGTGGTACCATCGTATGTGAAACGGATGGTTTGTGACGTTCGTGTGTTGAGAGGGGCTGAACTGTCAACTGATCATCACCTGGTGTTGTGTACGCTGTATCTTTCTGATAAAGTACCTCTTCTGCCAAGGCGGAAACCAAGAGTGGTTACACGCATACGGTGGGAGAAACTACAGAACAGTGAGGTGCAGCAACATTTTGCACGGCGCATATCCGAAGGGTTTGAGCAAATTCCAACTGTTCCATCGCATGTAGAGGACGAATGGCGACTGTTTTCAACAGCTGTCATTGCTTCTGCACGTGATGTTTGTGGGGTGAAGCGGCTTGGTGTGGCGGCTGGTGGTGAGAAAAGAACTGCGTGGTTTAAAACACCCGGAGTTCAAGAAGCCATCAGAGAGAAGAAGAAGACCTACAGAGACTGGATTCTCTTGGGGAACTCTGATTCTCGTGACCGGTACACTGAGGCGCGAAGAACTTGCAAATTGGCTGTGCGAGCAGCTAAAGAGCAGACTTGGAAGGAGTTCGGCGAGAAGTTGGAAAGCGACCATAGATCTGCGAAAAAGGTGTTCTGGCAAACCATTCGCTGGCTCAGAGGGAGGAAATACAACACCATCGAAGGAGTCAAATCCAAAGATGGCGTGTTGCTTTCCAATGAGGTGGACATCTTGCGCAGATGGAGCGAGTACTTTTCGGAGCTGCTCAATCCCGAACAGGGCACTGAGGGTGACAGACCTGTAGTCTTGAGTAGGGCGGAGAATAGTCCAACGGTGGAGGAAGTCATTTTGGCGATTGAATCGCTAAAAGTTGGCAAATCCGCCGGTGTGGATGAAATCCGGCCAGAAATGCTTAAGGCTATGGGTAAAGAGGGAGTTTTATGGCTCTCTCGTGTCATTAAGGTGGCTTGGGAACGCGGTGAAACACCTGGTGATTGGCAGACTGGGGTGATTGTCCCTCTCTTCAAAAAGGGGGACAAGAAAGAGTGCTCCAACTACAGGGGCATATCTCTTTTAAGTCTCCCAGGTAAAGTCTACGCTAAGGTGTTGGAGGCGCGTTCTAGAGCTATGGTCGAATCCAGGATGGGAGATGAACAGTGCGGTTTTCGTCCCGGCAGAAGTACAACCGACCAGCTTTTCACTCTAAGAATGGTACTTGAGAAGGCTTGGGAGTACGCCAAACCGATCTACAGTTGTTTTGTAGATTTGGAAAAGGCATACGACCGAGTTCCTCGAGGTAAACTCTGGAGTGTTCTGCAGGAGTATGGGATTGATGGTTCTTTGTTGAGGGCCATTCAGTCTCTATACACAAACTGTAGTAGCTGTGTTCGGGTTAACGGTAGTAAATCAACACCTTTCACCGTGGGCGTTGGACTTCGCCAAGGGTGCGTTTTGTCACCTCTCCTTTTCATTATATATATGGACTGGATGTTACAGCGCAGTCGAGGCGAGGAATGTTTCACATTGGGAGAGTTGAGGGTCAGTCATCTTCTTTTTGCAGATGACTTAGTCATCCTCACATCCTCCCGGATGGAACTCCAGCGCGCGCTAGATAGGTTTGTGGCCGTATGTGCTGATGCTGGGATGAGGGTTAACGTGGACAAATCCGAGGTTATGGTTATTTCCAGAACCCCTGTTCAATGCACTCTACATGTTAGTGGAGTCCCATTGAAACAGGTGGAGAAGTTCAAGTATCTCGGGGTCTTCTTCACGAGTGATGGGAGGAATAATGCTGAGCTTTCCTGTAGGATTGGTCAAGCTGGCTCAATTTTGAAACAGCTTGGTCGATCTGTAATCAGGAAGGCCGAACTTGGTGTCAAAGCCAAGTTAGCGGTTTTTAACGCAGTTTTTGTTCCAACTCTCACCTATGGTCATGAAATTTGGGTAATGACCGAAAGAATAAGATCGCGAATACAAGCTGCCGAGATGAGATTTCTTCGTGCTGTTGTGGGAATTACTCGCCGGGATAGGGTGAGAAACACGACAGTGCGAGGGGAACTCAATGTTGGGCAGCTGCTTCTTCGAACGGAAAGGGCTGTACTTCGTTGGTTTGGTCACGTGGCACGAATGTCCCCATCATCACGACTTCCGAGGCGTGCCTTGAATGCGATTCCATCAGGTAGGCGACCGCTTGGCAGACCTAGGATGAGATGGTTGGACCAAGTCCAAACACTCGCCTGGTTGCGCTTGGGCATAGCTCCTGATGAGTTAGAGTCGATGGCGGAGGATCGAGTGGCCTGGAGATCTCTCGTGCATGCATTGCCCCCGCGACCCCTTTAGTGGAACATGCGGGTCATTGAAAATGAGATGATGAGATGAGATTGTGCGATGCACATATTTTTTCTCAAAAACGGTAAGTCTGGCGTGGTTTTGACCATAACAAGATTTGTAGAGGCATTCATTACGAACATTTTAAGCCAAAAATCTCAATTCTAGGCCTACTAGTTTCCGGGAAAATGAAAATAAACCAAATTATGCCATACTTTTAGCTGAAAATATGTAAAAATATGTATGTTATTGTGCGATGCACATATTTTTTCTCAAAAACGGTAAGTCTGGCGTGGTTTTGACCATAACAAGATTTGTAGAGGCATTCATTATGAACATTTTAAGCCAAAAACCTTAATTCTAGGCCTACTAGTTTCCGAGAAAATGAAAATAAACCAAATTATGCCATACTTTTAGCTGAAAATATGTAAAAATATGTATGTTATTGTGCGATGCACATATTTTTGCTCAAAAACGGCAAGTCTGGCGTGGTTTTGACCATAACAAGATTTGTAGAGGCATTCATTACGAACATTTTAAGCCAAAAATCTTAATTCTAGGCCTACTAGTTTCCGAGAAAATGAAAATAAACCAAATTATGCCATACTTTTAGCTGAAAATATGTAAAAATATGTATGTTATTGTGCGATGCACATATTTTTTCTCAGAAACGATAAGTCTGGCGTGGTTTTGACCATAACAAGATTTGTAGAGGCATTCATTACGAACATTTTAAGCCAAAAATCTTAATTCTAGGCCTACTAGTTTCCGAGAAAATGAAAATAAACCAAATTATGCCATACTTTTAGCTGAAAATATGTAAAAATATGTATGTTATTGTGCGATGCACATATTTTTTCTCAAAAACGGTAAGTCTGGCGTGTTTTTGACCATAACAAGATTTGTAGAGGCATTCATTACGAACATTTTAAGCCAAAAATCTTAATTCTAGGCCTACTAGTTTCCGAGAAAATGAGAATAAACCAAATTATGCCATACTTTTAGCTGAAAATATGTAAAAATATGTATGTTATTGTGCGATGCACATATTTTTTCTCAAAAACGGTAAGTCTGGCGTGGTGTTGACCATAACAAGATTTGTAGAGGCATTCATTACGAACATTTTAAGCCAAAAATCTTAATTCTAGGCCTACTAGTTTCCGAGAAAATGAAAATAAACCAAATTATGCCATACTTTTAGCTGAAAATATGTAAAAATATGTATGTTATTGTGCGATGCACATATTTTTTCTCAAAAACGGTAAGTCCGGCGTGGTTTTGACCATAACAAGATTTGTAGAGGCATTCATTACGAACATTTTAAGCCAAAAATCTTAATTCTAGGCCTACTAGTTTCCGAGAAAATGAAAATAAACCAAATTATGCCATACTTTTAGCTGAAAATATGTAAAAATATGTATGTTATTGTGCGATGCACATATTTTTTCTCAAAAATGGTAAGTCTGGCGTGGTTTTGACCATAACAAGATTTGTAGAGGCATTCATTACAAACATTTTAAGCCAAAAATCTTAATTCTAGGCCTACTAGTTTCCGAGAAAATGAAAATAAACCAAATTATGCCATACTTTTAGCTGAAAATATGTAAAAATATGTATGTTATTGTGCGATGCACATATTTTTTCTCAAAAACGGTAAGTCTGGCGTGGTTTTGACCATAACAAGATTTGTAGAGGCATTCATTACGAACATTTTAAGCCAAAAATCTTAATTCTAGGCCTACTAGTTTCCGAGAAAATGAAAATAAACCAAATTATGCCATACTTTTAGCTGAAAATATGTAAAAATATGTATGTTATTGTGCGATGCACATATTTTTTCTCAAAAACGGTAAGTCCGGCGTGGTTTTGACCATAACAAGATTTGTAGAGGCATTCATTACGAACATTTTAAGCCAAAAATCTTAATTCTAGGCCTACTAGTTTTCGAGAAAATGAAAATAAACCAAATTATGCCATACTTTTAGCTGAAAATATGTAAAAATATGTATGTTATTGTGCGATGCACATATTTTTTCTCAAAAATGGTAAGTCTGGCTTGGTTTTGACCATAACAAGATTTGTAGAGGCATTCATTACAAACATTTTAAGCCAAAAATCTTAATTCTAGGCCTACTAGTTTCCGAGAAAATGAAAATAAACCAAATTATGCCATACTTTTAGCTGAAAATATGTAAAAATATGTATGTTATTGTGCGATGCACATATTTTTTCTCAAAAACGGTAAGTCTGGCGTGGTTTTGACCATAACAAGATTTGTAGAGGCATTCATTACGAACATTTTAAGCCAAAAATCTTAATTCTAGGCCTACTAGTTTCCGAGAAAATGAAAATAAACCAAATTATGCCATACTTTTAGCTGAAAATATGTAAAAATATGTATGTTATTGTGCGATGCACATATTTTTTCTCAAAAACGGTAAGTCCGGCGTGGTTTTGACCATAACAAGATTTGTAGAGGCATTCATTACGAACATTTTAAGCCAAAAATCTTAATTCTAGGCCTACTAGTTTCCGAGAAAATGAAAATAAACCAAATTATGTTATACTTTTAGCTGAAAATATGTATGTTATTGTGCGATGCACATATTTTTCCTCAAGAACGGTAAGTCTGGCGTGGTTTTGACCATAACAAGATTTGTAGAGGCATTCATTACGAACATTTTAAGCCACAAATCTTAATTCTAGGCCTACTAGTTTCCGAGAAAATGAAAATAAACCAAATTATGCCATACTTTTAGCTGAAAATATGTATGTTTTTGTGCGATGCACATATTTTTCCTCAAAAACGGTAAGTCTGGCGTGGTTTTGACCATAACAAGATTTGTAGAGGCATTCATTACGAACATTTTAAGCCACAAATCTTAATTCTAGGCCTACTAGTTTCCGAGAAAATGAAAATAAACCAAATTATTCCATACTTTTAGCTGAAAATATGTAAAAATATCTATGTTATTGTGCGATGCACATATTTTTTCTCAAAAACAGTAAGTCTGGCGTGGTTTTGACCATAACAAGATTTGTAGAGGCATTCATTACGAACATTTTAAGCCAAAAATCTTAATTCTAGGCCTACTAGTTTCCGAGAAAATGAAAATAAACCAAATTATGTTATACTTTTAGCTGAAAATATGTATGTTATTGTGCGATGCACATATTTTTTCTCAAAAACGGTAAGTCTGGCGTGGTTTTGACCATAACAAGATTTGTAGAGGCATTCATTACGAACATTTTAAACCAAAAATCTTAATTCTAGGCCTAGTAGTTTCCGAGAAAATGGAAATAAACCAAATTATGCCATATTTTTAGCTGAAAATATGTAAAAATATGTATGTTATTGTGCGATGCACATATTTTTTCTCAAAAACGGTAAGTCTGGCGTGGTTTTGACAATAACAAGATTTGTAGAGGCATTCATTACGAACATTTTAAGCCAAAAATCTTAATTCTAGGCCTACTAGTTTCCGAGAAAATGAAAATAAACCAAATTATGCCATACTTTTAGCTGAAAATATGTAAAAATATGTATTTTATTGCGCGATGCACATATTTTTTCTCAAAAACGGTAAGTCTGGCGTGGTTTTGACCATAACAAGATTTGTAGAGGCATTCATTACGAACATTTTAAACCAAAAATCTTAATTCTAGGTCTAGTAGTTTCCGAGAAAATGAAAATAAACCAAATTATGCCATACTTTTAGCTGAAAATATGTAAAAATATGTATGTTATTGTGCGATGCACATACTTTTTCTCGAAAACGGTAAGTCTAGCGTGGTTTTGACCATAACAAGATTTGTAGAGGCATTCATTACGAACATTTTAAGCCAAAAATCTTAATTCTAGGCCTACTAGTTTCCGAGAAAATGAAAATAAACCAAATTATGCCATACTTTTAGCTGAAAATATGTAAAAATATGTATGTTATTGTGCGATGCACATATTTTTTCTCAAAAACGGTAAGTCTGGCGTGGTTTTGACCATAACAAGAATTGTAGAGGCATTCATTACGAACATTTTAAGCCAAAAATCTTAATTCTAGGCCTACTAGTTTCCGAGAAAATGAAAATAAACCAAATTATGCCATACTTTTAGCTGAAAATATGTATGTTTTTGTGCGATGCACATATTTTTTCTCAAAAACGGTAAGTCTGGCGTGGTTTTGACCATAGCAAGATTTGTAGAGGCATTCATTACGAACATTTTAAGCCAAAAATCTTAATTCTAGGCCTACTAGTTTCTGAGAAAATGAAAATAAACCAAATTATGCCATACTTTTAGCTAAAAATATGTACGTTATTGTGCGATGCACACATTTTTTCTCAAAAATGGTAAGTCTGGCGTGGTTTTGACCATAACAAGATTTGTAGAGGCATTCATTACGAACATTTTAAGCCACAAATCTTAATTCTAGGCCTACTAGTTTCCGAGAAAATGAAAATAAACCAAATTATGCCATACTTTTAGCTGAAAATATGTAAAAATATGTATGTTATTGTGCGATGCACATATTTTTTCTCAAAAACAGTAAGTCTGGCGTGGTTTTGACCATAACAAGATTTGTAGAGGCATTCATTACGAACATTTTAAACCAAAAATCTTAATTCTAGGCCTACTAGTTTCCGAGAAAATGAAAATAAACCAAATTATGCCATACTTTTAGCTGAAAATATGTATGTTATTGTGCGATGCACATATTTTTTCTCAAAAACGGTAAGTCTGGCGTGGTTTTGACCATAACAAGATTTGTAGAGGCATTCATTACGAACATTTTAAACCAAAAATCTTAATTCTAGGCCTACTAGTTTCCGAGAAAATGAAAATAAACCAAATTATGCCATACTTTTAGCTAAAAATATGTATGTTATTGTGCGATGCACACATTTTTTCTCAAAAAAGGTAAGTCTGGCGTGGTTTTGACCATAACAAGATTTGTAGAGGCATTCATTACGAACATTTTAAGCCAAAAATCTCAATTCTAGGCCTACTAGTTTCCGAGAAAATGAAAATAAACCAAATTATGCCATACTTTTAGCTGAAAATATGTAAAAGTATGTATGTTTTTGTGCGATGCACACATATTTTCTCAAAAATGGTAAGTCTGGCGTGGTTTTGACCACAACAAGATTTGTAGAGGCATTCATTACGAACATTTTAAGCCACAAATCTTAATTCTAGGCCTACTAGTTTCCGAGAAAATGAAAATAAACCAAATTATGTTTTTGTGCGATGCACACATATTTTCTCAAAAATGGTAAGTCTGGCGTGGTTTTGACCATAACAAGAATTGTAGAGGCATTCATTACGAACATTTTAAGCCAAAAATCTTAATTCTAGGCCTACTAGTTTCCGAGAAAATGAAAATAAACCAAATTATGCCATACTTTTAGCTGAAAATATGTATGTTTTTGTGCGATGCACATATTTTTTCTCAAAAACGGTAAGTCTGGCGTGGTTTTGACCATAGCAAGATTTGTAGAGGCATTCATTACGAACATTTTAAGCCAAAA
This sequence comes from Myathropa florea, assembly GCA_930367185.1. Classification (NCBI taxonomy): domain Eukaryota; kingdom Metazoa; phylum Arthropoda; class Insecta; order Diptera; family Syrphidae; genus Myathropa; species Myathropa florea. The sequence goes on from OV884003.1 coordinate 38,382,653, forward strand.
ATCTTAATTCTAGGCCTACTAGTTTCTGAGAAAATGAAAATAAACCAAATTATGCCATACTTTTAGCTAAAAATATGTACGTTATTGTGCGATGCACACATTTTTTCTCAAAAATGGTAAGTCTGGCGTGGTTTTGACCATAACAAGATTTGTAGAGGCATTCACTACGAACATTTTAAGCCACAAATCTTAATTCTAGGCCTACTAGTTTCCGAGAAAATGAAAATAAACCAAATTATGCCATACTTTTAGCTGAAAATATGTAAAAATATGTATGTTATTGTGCGATGCACATATTTTTTCTCAAAAACAGTAAGTCTGGCGTGGTTTTGACCATAACAAGATTTGTAGAGGCATTCATTACGAACATTTTAAACCAAAAATCTTAATTCTAGGCCTACTAGTTTCCGAGAAAATGAAAATAAACCAAATTATGCCATACTTTTAGCTGAAAATATGTATGTTATTGTGCGATGCACATATTTTTTCTCAAAAACGGTAAGTCTGGCGTGGTTTTGACCATAACAAGATTTGTAGAGGCATTCATTACGAACATTTTAAACCAAAAATCTTAATTCTAGGCCTACTAGTTTCCGAGAAAATGAAAATAAACCAAATTATGCCATACTTTTAGCTAAAAATATGTATGTTATTGTGCGATGCACACATTTTTTCTCAAAAAAGGTAAGTCTGGCGTGGTTTTGACCATAACAAGATTTGTAGAGGCATTCATTACGAACATTTTAAGCCAAAAATCTCAATTCTAGGCCTACTAGTTTCCGAGAAAATGAAAATAAACCAAATTATGCCATACTTTTAGCTGAAAATATGTAAAAGTATGTATGTTTTTGTGCGATGCACACATATTTTCTCAAAAATGGTAAGTCTGGCGTGGTTTTGACCACAACAAGATTTGTAGAGGCATTCATTACGAACATTTTAAGCCACAAATCTTAATTCTAGGCCTACTAGTTTCCGAGAAAATGAAAATAAACCAAATTATGTTTTTGTGCGATGCACACATATTTTCTCAAAAATGGTAAGTCTGGCGTGGTTTTGACCATAACAAGATTTGTAGAGGCATTCATTACAAACATTTTAAGCCAAAAATCTTAATTCTAGGCTTACTAGTTTCCGAGAAAATGAAAATAAACCAAATTATGCCATACTTTTAGCTGAAAATATGTAAAAATATGTATGTTATTGTGCGATGCACATATTTTTTCTCAAAAACGGTAAGTCTGGCGTGGTTTTGACCATAACAAGATTTGTAGAGGCATTCATTACGAACATTTTAAACCAAAAATCTTAATTCTAGGCCTACTAGTTTCCGAGAAAATGAAAATAAACCAAATTATGCCATACTTTTAGCTGAAAATATGTAAAAATATGTATGTTTTTGTGCGATGCACACATTTATTCTCAAAAATGGTAAGTCTGGCGTGGTTTTGAACATAACAAGATTTGTAGAGGCATTCATTACAAACATTTTAAACCAAAAATCTTAATTCTAGGCTCACTAGTTTCCGAGAAAATGAAAATAAACCAAATTATGCCATACTTTTAGCTGAAAATATGTAAAAATATGTATGTTATTGTGCGATGCACATATTTTTTCTCAAAAACGGTAAGTCTGGCGTGGTTTTGACCATAACAAGATTTGTAGAGGCATTCATTACGAACATTTTAAGCCAAAAATCTTAATTCTAGGCCTACTAGTTTCCGAGAAAATGAAAATAAACCAAATTATGCCATACTTTTAGCTGAAAATATGTAAAAATATGTATGTTATTGTGCGATGCACATATTTTTTCTCAAAAACGGTAAGTCTGGCGTGGTTTTGACCATAACAAGATTTGTAGAGGCATTTATTACGAACATTTTAAGCCAAAAATCTTAATTCTAGGCCTACTAGATTCCGAGAAAATGGAAATAAACCAAATTATGCCATACTTTTAGCTGAAAATATGTAAAAATATGTATGTTATTGTGCGATACACATATTTTTTCTCAAAAACGGTAAGTCTGGCGTGGTTTTGACCATAACAAGATTTGTAGAGGCATTCATTACGAACATTTTAAGCCAAAAATCTTAATTCTAGGCCTACTAGTTTTGGAGAAAATGAAAATAAACCAAGCCATACTTTTAGCTGAAAATATGTATGTTATTGTGCGATGCACATATTTTTCCTCAAAAACGGTAAGTCTGGCGTGGTTTTGACAATAACAAGATTTGTAGAGGCATTCATAACGAACATTTTAAGCCAAAAATCTTAATTCTAGGCCTACTAGATTCCGAGAAAATTAAAATAAACCAAATTATGCCATACTTTTAGCTGAAAATATGTAAAAATATGTATGTTATTGTGCGATGCACATATTTTTTCTCAAAAACGGTAAGTCTGGCGTGGTTTTGACCATAACAAGATTTGTAGAGGCATTCATTACGAACATTTTAAGCCAAAAATCTTAATTCTAGGCCCACTAGTTTCCGAGAAAATTAAAATAAACCAAATTATGCCATACTTTTAGCTGAAAATATGTAAAAATATGTATGTTATTGTGCGATGCACATATTTTTTCTCAAAAACGGTAAGTCTGTCGTGGTTTTGACCATAACAAGATTTGTAGAGGCATTCATTACGAACATTTTAAGCCAAAAATCTTAATTCTAGGCCTACTAGATTCCGAGAAAATTAAAATAAACCAAATTATGCCATACTTTTAGCTGAAAATATGTAAAAATATGTATGTTATTGTGCGATGCACATATTTTTTCTCAAAAACGGCAAGTCTGGCGTGGTTTTGACCATAACAAGATTTGTAGAGGCATTCATTACGAACATTTTAAACCAAAAATCTTAATTCTAGGCCTACTAGTTTCCGCGAAAATGAAAATAAACCAAATTATGCCATACTTTTAGCTGAAAATATGTAAAAATATGTATGTTATTGTGCGATGCACATATTTTTTCTCAAAAAGGGTAAGTCTGGCGTGGTTTTGACCATAACAAGATTTGTAGAGGCATTCATTACGAACATTTTAAACCAAAAAATAAACCAAATTATGCCACACTTTTAGCTGAAAATATGTAAAAATATGTATGTTTTTGTGCGATGCACACATTTATTCTCAAAAATGGTAAGTCTGGCGTGGTTTTGAACATAACAAGATTTGTAGAGGCATTCATTACGAACATTTTAAACCAAAAATCTTAATTCTAGGCCTACTAGTTTCCGAGAAAATGAAAATAAACCAAATTATGCCATACTTTTAGCTAAAAATATGTATGTTATTGTGCGATGCACATATTTTTTCTCAAAAACGGTAAGTCTGGCGTGGTTTTGACCATAACAAGATTTGTAGAGGCATTCATTACGAACATTTTAAACCAAAAATCTTAATTCTAGGCCTACTAGTTTCCGAGAAAATGAAAATAAACCAAATTATGCCATACTTTTAGCTGAAAATATGTAAAAATATGTATGTTATTGTGCGATGCACATATTTTTTCTCAAAAACGGTAAGTCTGGCGTGGTTTTGACCATAACAAGATTTGTAGAGGCATTCATTACGAACATTTTAAACCAAAAATCTTAATTCTAGGCCTACTAGTTTCCGAGAAAATGAAAATAAACCAAATTATGCCATACTTTTAGCTGAAAATATGTGTTTTTGTGCGATGCACATATTTTTTCTCAAAAACGGTAAGTCTGGCGTGGTTTTGACCATAACAAGATTTGTAGAGGCATTCATTACGAACATTTTAAACCAAAAATCTTAATTCTAGGCCTAGTAGTTTCCGAGAAAATGAAAATAAATCAAATTATGCCATACTTTTAGCTAAAAATATGTATGTTATTGTGCGATGCACATATTTTTTCTCAAAAACGGTAAGTCTGGCGTGGTTTTGACCATAACAAGATTTGTAGAGGCATTCATTACGAACATTTTAAACCAAAAATCTTAATTCTAGGCCTAGTAGTTTCCGAGAAAATGAAAATAAACCAAATTATGCCATACTTTTAGCTGAAAATATGTATGTTATTGTGCGATGCACATATTTTTTCTCAAAAACGGTAAGTCTGGCGTGGTTTTGACCATAACAAGATTTGTAGAGGCATTCATTACGAACATTTTAAACCAAAAATCTTAATTCTAGGCCCACTAGTTTCCGAGAAAATGGATTATGCCATACTTTTAGCTGAAAATATGTAAAAATATGTATGTTATTGTGCGATACACATATTTTTTCTCAAAAACGGTAAGTCTGGCGTGGTTTTGACCATGACCATAACAAGATTTGTAGAGGCATTCATTACGAACATTTTAAGCCAAAAATCTTAATTCTAGGCCTACTAGTTTTGGAGAAAATGAAAATAAACCAAGCCATACTTTTAGCTGAAAATATGTATGTTATTGTGCGATGCACATATTTTTCCTCAAAAACGGTAAGTCTGGCGTGGTTTTGACAATAACAAGATTTGTAGAGGCATTCATAACGAACATTTTAAGCCAAAAATCTTAATTCTAGGCCTACTAGATTCCGAGAAAATTAAAATAAACCAAATTATGCCATACTTTTAGCTGAAAATATGTAAAAATATGTATGTTATTGTGCGATGCACATATTTTTTCTCAAAAACGGTAAGTCTGGCGTGGTTTTGACCATAACAAGATTTGTAGAGGCATTCATTACGAACATTTTAAGCCAAAAATCTTAATTCTAGGCCTACTAGTTTCCGAGAAAATTAAAATAAACCAAATTATGCCATACTTTTAGCTGAAAATATGTAAAAATATGTATGTTATTGTGCGATGCACATATTTTTTCTCAAAAACGGTAAGTCTGTCGTGGTTTTGACCATAACAAGATTTGTAGAGGCATTCATTACGAACATTTTAAGCCAAAAATCTTAATTCTAGGCCTACTAGATTCCGAGAAAATTAAAATAAACCAAATTATGCCATACTTTTAGCTGAAAATATGTAAAAATATGTATGTTATTGTGCGATGCACATATTTTTTCTCAAAAACGGCAAGTCTGGCGTGGTTTTGACCATAACAAGATTTGTAGAGGCATTCATTACGAACATTTTAAACCAAAAATCTTAATTCTAGGCCTACTAGTTTCCGCGAAAATGAAAATAAACCAAATTATGCCATACTTTTAGCTGAAAATATGTAAAAATATGTATGTTATTGTGCGATGCACATATTTTTTCTCAAAAAGGGTAAGTCTGGCGTGGTTTTGACCATAACAAGATTTGTAGAGTCATTCATTACGAACATTTTAAACCAAAAAATAAACCAAATTATGCCACACTTTTAGCTGAAAATATGTAAAAATATGTATGTTTTTGTGCGATGCACACATTTATTCTCAAAAATGGTAAGTCTGGCGTGGTTTTGAACATAACAAGATTTGTAGAGGCATTCATTACGAACATTTTAAACCAAAAATCTTAATTCTAGGCCTACTAGTTTCCGAGAAAATGAAAATAAACCAAATTATGCCATACTTTTAGCTAAAAATATGTATGTTATTGTGCGATGCACATATTTTTTCTCAAAAACGGTAAGTCTGGCGTGGTTTTGACCATAACAAGATTTGTAGAGGCATTCATTACGAACATTTTAAACCAAAAATCTTAATTCTAGGCCTACTAGTTTCCGAGAAAATGAAAATAAACCAAATTATGCCATACTTTTAGCTGAAAATATGTAAAAATATGTATGTTATTGTGCGATGCACATATTTTTTCTCAAAAACGGTAAGTCTGGCGTGGTTTTGACCATAACAAGATTTGTAGAGGCATTCATTACGAACATTTTAAACCAAAAATCTTAATTCTAGGCCTACTAGTTTCCGAGAAAATGAAAATAAACCAAATTATGCCATACTTTTAGCTGAAAATATGTGTTTTTGTGCGATGCACATATTTTTTCTCAAAAACGGTAAGTCTGGCGTGGTTTTGACCATAACAAGATTTGTAGAGGCATTCATTACGAACATTTTAAACCAAAAATCTTAATTCTAGGCCTAGTAGTTTCCGAGAAAATGAAAATAAATCAAATTATGCCATACTTTTAGCTAAAAATATGTATGTTATTGTGCGATGCACATATTTTTTCTCAAAAACGGTAAGTCTGGCGTGGTTTTGACCATAACAAGATTTGTAGAGGCATTCATTACGAACATTTTAAACCAAAAATCTTAATTCTAGGCCTACTAGTTTCCGAGAAAATGAAAATAAACCAAATTATGCCATACTTTTAGCTGAAAATATGTAAAAATATGTATGTTATTGTGCGATACACATATTTTTTCTCAAAAACGGTAAGTCTGGCATGGTTTTGACCATAACAAGATTTGTAGAGGCATTCATTACGAACATTTTAAACCAAAAATCTTAATTCTAGGCCTAGTAGTTTCCGAGAAAATGGAAATAAACCAAATTATGCCATACTTTTAGCTGAAAATATGTAAAAATATGTATGTTATTGTGCGATACACATATTTTTTCTCAAAAACGGTAAGTCTGGCGTGGTTTTGACCATAACAAGATTTGTAGAGGCATTCATTACGAACATTTTAAACCACAAATCTTAATTCTAGGCCTAGTAGTTTCCGAGAAAATGGAAATAAACCAAATTATGCCATACTTTTAGCTGAAAATATGTAAAAATATGTATGTTATTGTGCGATACACATATTTTTTCTCAAAAACGGTAAGTCTGGCGTGGTTTTGACCATAACAAGATTTGTAGAGGCATTCATTACGAACATTTTAAACCAAAAATCTTAATTCTAGGCCTAGTAGTTTCCGAGAAAATGAAAATAAACCAAATTATGCCATACTTTTAGCTAAAAATATGTATGTTATTGTGCGATGCACATATTTTTTCTCAAAAACGGTAAGTCTGGCGTGGTTTTGACCATAACAAGATTTGTAGAGGCATTCATTACGAACATTTTAAACCAAAAATCTTAATTCTAGGCCTAGTAGTTTCCGAGAAAATGAAAATAAACCAAATTATGCCATACTTTTAGCTAAAAATATGTATGTTATTGTGCGATGCACATATTTTTTCTCAAAAACGGTAAGTCTGGCGTGGTTTTGACCATAACAAGATTTGTAGAGGCATTCATTACGAACATTTTAAACCAAAAATCTTAATTCTAGGCCTAGTAGTTTCCGAGAAAATGAAAATAAACCAAATTATGCCATACTTTTAGCTAAAAATATGTATGTTATTGTGCGATGCACATATTTTTTCTCAAAAACGGTAAGTCTGGCGTGGTTTTGACCATAACAAGATTTGTAGAGGCATTCATTACGAACATTTTAAACCAAAAATCTTAATTCTAGGCCTAGTAGTTTCCGAGAAAATGAAAATAAACCAAATTATGCCATACTTTTAGCTAAAAATATGTATGTTATTGTGCGATGCACATATTTTTTCTCAAAAACGGTAAGTCTGGCGTGGTTTTGACCATAACAAGATTTGTAGAGGCATTCATTACGAACATTTTAAACCAAAAATCTTAATTCTAGGCCTAGTAGTTTCCGAGAAAATGAAAATAAACCAAATTATGCCATACTTTTAGCTAAAAATATGTATGTTATTGTGCGATGCACATATTTTTTCTCAAAAACGGTAAGTCTGGCGTGGTTTTGACCATAACAAGATTTGTAGAGGCATTCATTACGAACATTTTAAACCAAAAATCTTAATTCTAGGCCTAGTAGTTTCCGAGAAAATGGAAATAAACCAAATTATGCCATACTTTTAGCTGAAAATATGTAAAAATATGTATGTTATTGTGCGATACACATATTTTTTCTCAAAAACGGTAAGTCTGGCGTGGTTTTGACCATAACAAGATTTGTAGAGGCATTCATTACGAACATTTTAAACCAAAAATCTTAATTCTAGGCCTAGTAGTTTCCGAGAAAATGAAAATAAACCAAATTATGCCATACTTTTAGCTAAAAATATGTATGTTATTGTGCGATGCACATATTTTTTCTCAAAAACGGTAAGTCTGGCGTGGTTTTGACCATAACAAGATTTGTAGAGGCATTCATTACGAACATTTTAAACCAAAAATCTTAATTCTAGGCCTAGTAGTTTCCGAGAAAATGAAAATAAACCAAATTATGCCATACTTTTAGCTAAAAATATGTATGTTATTGTGCGATGCACATATTTTTTCTCAAAAACGGTAAGTCTGGCGTGGTTTTGACCATAACAAGATTTGTAGAGGCATTCATTACGAACATTTTAAACCAAAAATCTTAATTCTAGGCCCACTAGTTTCCGAGAAAATGAAAATAAACCAAATTATGCCATACTTTTAGCTAAAAATATGTATGTTATTGTGCGATGCACATATTTTTTCTCAAAAACGGTAAGTCTGGCGTGGTTTTGACCATAACAAGATTTGTAGAGGCATTCATTACGAACATTTTAAGCCAAAAATCTTAATTCTAGGCCTACTAGTTTCCGAGAAAATGAAAATAAACCAAATTATGCCATACTTTTAGCTGAAAATATGTAAAAATATGTATGTTATTGTGCGATGCACATATTTTTTCTCAAAAACGGTAAGTCTGGCGTGGTTTTGACCATAACAAGATTTGTAGAGGCATTCATTACGAACATTTTAAACCAAAAATCTTAATTCTAGGCCTAGTAGTTTCCGAGAAAATGGAAATAAACCAAATTATGCCATACTTTTAGCTGAAAATATGTAAAAATATGTATGTTATTGTGCGATACACATATTTTTTCTCAAAAACGGTAAGTCTGGCGTGGTTTTGACCATAACAAGATTTGTAGAGGCATTCATTACGAACATTTTAAACCAAAAATCTTAATTCTAGGCCTAGTAGTTTCCGAGAAAATGAAAATAAACCAAATTATGCCATACTTTTAGCTAAAAATATGTATGTTATTGTGCGATGCACATATTTTTTCTCAAAAACGGTAAGTCTGGCGTGGTTTTGACCATAACAAGATTTGTAGAGGCATTCATTACGAACATTTTAAACCAAAAATCTTAATTCTAGGCCTAGCAGTTTCCGAGAAAATGAAAATAAACCAAATTATACCATAACAAGATTTGTAGAGGCATTCATTACGAACATTTTAAACCAAAAATCTTAATTCTAGGCCTAGTAGTTTCCGAGAAAATGGAAATAAACCAAATTATGCCATACTTTTAGCTGAAAATATGTAAAAATATGTATGTTATTGTGCGATACACATATTTTTTCTCAAAAACGGTAAGTCTGGCATGGTTTTGACCATAACAAGATTTGTAGAGGCATTCATTACGAACATTTTAAACCAAAAATCTTAATTCTAGGCCTAGTAGTTTCCGAGAAAATGGAAATAAACCAAATTATGCCATACTTTTAGCTGAAAATATGTAAAAATATGTATGTTATTGTGCGATACACATATTTTTTCTCAAAAACGGTAAGTCTGGCGTGGTTTTGACCATAACAAGATTTGTAGAGGCATTCATTACGAACATTTTAAACCAAAAATCTTAATTCTAGGCCTAGTAGTTTCCGAGAAAATGGAAATAAACCAAATTATGCCATACTTTTAGCTGAAAATATGTAAAAATATGTATGTTATTGTGCGATACACATATTTTTTCTCAAAAACGGTAAGTCTGGCGTGGTTTTGACCATAACAAGATTTGTAGAGGCATTCATTACGAACATTTTAAACCAAAAATCTTAATTCTAGGCCTAGTAGTTTCCGAGAAAATGAAAATAAACCAAATTATGCCATACTTTTAGCTAAAAATATGTATGTTATTGTGCGATGCACATATTTTTTCTCAAAAACGGTAAGTCTGGCGTGGTTTTGACCATAACAAGATTTGTAGAGGCATTCATTACGAACATTTTAAACCAAAAATCTTAATTCTAGGCCTAGTAGTTTCCGAGAAAATGAAAATAAACCAAATTATGCCATACTTTTAGCTAAAAATATGTATGTTATTGTGCGATGCACATATTTTTTCTCAAAAACGGTAAGTCTGGCGTGGTTTTGACCATAACAAGATTTGTAGAGGCATTCATTACGAACATTTTAAACCAAAAATCTTAATTCTAGGCCTAGTAGTTTCCGAGAAAATGAAAATAAACCAAATTATGCCATACTTTTAGCTAAAAATATGTATGTTATTGTGCGATGCACATATTTTTTCTCAAAAACGGTAAGTCTGGCGTGGTTTTGACCATAACAAGATTTGTAGAGGCATTCATTACGAACATTTTAAACCAAAAATCTTAATTCTAGGCCTAGTAGTTTCCGAGAAAATGAAAATAAACCAAATTATGCCATACTTTTAGCTAAAAATATGTATGTTATTGTGCGATGCACATATTTTTTCTCAAAAACGGTAAGTCTGGCGTGGTTTTGACCATAACAAGATTTGTAGAGGCATTCATTACGAACATTTTAAACCAAAAATCTTAATTCTAGGCCTAGTAGTTTCCGAGAAAATGAAAATAAACCAAATTATGCCATACTTTTAGCTAAAAATATGTATGTTATTGTGCGATGCACATATTTTTTCTCAAAAACGGTAAGTCTGGCGTGGTTTTGACCATAACAAGATTTGTAGAGGCATTCATTACGAACATTTTAAACCAAAAATCTTAATTCTAGGCCTAGTAGTTTCCGAGAAAATGGAAATAAACCAAATTATGCCATACTTTTAGCTGAAAATATGTAAAAATATGTATGTTATTGTGCGATACACATATTTTTTCTCAAAAACGGTAAGTCTGGCGTGGTTTTGACCATAACAAGATTTGTAGAGGCATTCATTACGAACATTTTAAACCAAAAATCTTAATTCTAGGCCTAGTAGTTTCCGAGAAAATGAAAATAAACCAAATTATGCCATACTTTTAGCTAAAAATATGTATGTTATTGTGCGATGCACATATTTTTTCTCAAAAACGGTAAGTCTGGCGTGGTTTTGACCATAACAAGATTTGTAGAGGCATTCATTACGAACATTTTAAACCAAAAATCTTAATTCTAGGCCTAGTAGTTTCCGAGAAAATGAAAATAAACCAAATTATGCCATACTTTTAGCTAAAAATATGTATGTTATTGTGCGATGCACATATTTTTTCTCAAAAACGGTAAGTCTGGCGTGGTTTTGACCATAACAAGATTTGTAGAGGCATTCATTACGAACATTTTAAACCAAAAATCTTAATTCTAGGCCTAGTAGTTTCCGAGAAAATGGAAATAAACCAAATTATGCCATACTTTTAGCTGAAAATATGTAAAAATATGTATGTTATTGTGCGATACACATATTTTTTCTCAAAAACGGTAAGTCTGGCGTGGTTTTGACCATGACAAGATTTGTAGAGGCATTCATTACGAACATTTTAAACCAAAAATCTTAATTCTAGGCCTAGTAGTTTCCGAGAAAATGAAAATAAACCAAATTATGCCATACTTTTAGCTAAAAATATGTATGTTATTGTGCGATGCACATATTTTTTCTCAAAAACGGTAAGTCTGGCGTGGTTTTGACCATAACAAGATTTGTAGAGGCATTCATTACGAACATTTTAAACCAAAAATCTTAATTCTAGGCCTAGTAGTTTCCGAGAAAATGGAAATAAACCAAATTATGCCATACTTTTAGCTAAAAATATGTATGTTATTGTGCGATGCACATATTTTTTCTCAAAAACGGTAAGTCTGGCGTGGTTTTGACCATAACAAGATTTGTAGAGGCATTCATTACGAACATTTTAAACCAAAAATCTTAATTCTAGGCCTAGTATTTTCCGAGAAAATGGAAATAAACCAAATTATGCCATACTTTTAGCTGAAAATATGTAAAAATATGTATGTTATTGTGCGATACACATATTTTTTCTCAAAAACGGTAAGTCTGGCGTGGTTTTGACCATAACAAGATTTGTAGAGGCATTCATTACGAACATTTTAAACCAAAAATCTTAATTCTAGGCCTAGTAGTTTCCGAGAAAATGGAAATAAACCAAATTATGCCATACTTTTAGCTGAAAATATGTAAAAATATGTATGTTATTGTGCGATACACATATTTTTTCTCAAAAACGGTAAGTCTGGCGTGGTTTTGACCATAACAAGATTTGTAGAGGCATTCATTACGAACATTTTAAACCAAAAATCTTAATTCTAGGCCTAGTAGTTTCCGAGAAAATGGAAATAAACCAAATTATGCCATACTTTTAGCTGAAAATATGTAAAAATATGTATGTTATTGTGCGATACACATATTTTTTCTCAAAAACGGTAAGTCTGGCGTGGTTTTGACCATAACAAGATTTGTAGAGGCATTCATTACGAACATTTTAAACCAAAAATCTTAATTCTAGGCCTAGTAGTTTCCGAGAAAATGAAAATAAACCAAATTATGCCATACTTTTAGCTAAAAATATGTATGTTATTGTGCGATGCACATATTTTTTCTCAAAAACGGTAAGTCTGGCGTGGTTTTGACCATAACAAGATTTGTAGAGGCATTCATTACGAACATTTTAAACCAAAAATCTTAATTCTAGGCCTAGTAGTTTCCGAGAAAATGGAAATAAACCAAATTATGCCATACTTTTAGCTAAAAATATGTATGTTATTGTGCGATGCACATATTTTTTCTCAAAAAGGGTAAGTCTGGCGTGGTTTTGACCATAACAAGATTTGTAGAGGCATTCATTACGAACATTTTAAACCAAAAATCTTAATTCTAGGCCTAGTAGTTTCCGAGAAAATGAAAATAAACCAAATTATGCCATACTTTTAGCTAAAAATATGTATGTTATTGTGCGATGCACATATTTTTTCTCAAAAACGGTAAGTCTGGCGTGGTTTTGACCATAACAAGATTTGTAGAGGCATTCATTACGAACATTTTAAACCAAAAATCTTAATTCTAGGCCTAGTAGTTTCCGAGAAAATGAAAATAAACCAAATTATGCCATACTTTTAGCTAAAAATATGTATGTTATTGTGCGATGCACATATTTTTTCTCAAAAACGGTAAGTCTGGCGTGGTTTTGACCATAACAAGATTTGTAGAGGCATTCATTACGAACATTTTAAACCAAAAATCTTAATTCTAGGCCTAGTAGTTTCCGAGAAAATGGAAATAAACCAAATTATGCCATACTTTTAGCTAAAAATATGTATGTTATTGTGCGATGCACATATTTTTTCTCAAAAAGGGTAAGTCTGGCGTGGTTTTGACCATAACAAGATTTGTAGAGGCATTCATTACGAACATTTTAAACCAAAAATCTTAATTCTAGGCCTAGTAGTTTCCGAGAAAATGAAAATAAACCAAATTATGCCATACTTTTAGCTAAAAATATGTATGTTATTGTGCGATGCACATATTTTTTCTCAAAAACGGTAAGTCTGGCGTGGTTTTGACCATAACAAGATTTGTAGAGGCATTCATTACGAACATTTTAAACCAAAAATCTTAATTCTAGGCCTAGTAGTTTCCGAGAAAATGAAAATAAACCAAATTATGCCATACTTTTAGCTAAAAATATGTATGTTATTGTGCGATGCACATATTTTTTCTCAAAAACGGTAAGTCTGGCGTGGTTTTGACCATAACAAGATTTGTAGAGGCATTCATTACGAACATTTTAAACCAAAAATCTTAATTCTAGGCCTAGTAGTTTCCGAGAAAATGGAAATAAACCAAATTATGCCATACTTTTAGCTAAAAATATGTATGTTATTGTGCGATGCACATATTTTTTCTCAAAAAGGGTAAGTCTGGCGTGGTTTTGACCATAACAAGATTTGTAGAGGCATTCATTACGAACATTTTAAACCAAAAATCTTAATTCTAGGCCTAGTAGTTTCCGAGAAAATGAAAATAAACCAAATTATGCCATACTTTTAGCTAAAAATATGTATGTTATTGTGCGATGCACATATTTTTTCTCAAAAACGGTAAGTCTGGCGTGGTTTTGACCATAACAAGATTTGTAGAGGCATTCATTACGAACATTTTAAACCAAAAATCTTAATTCTAGGCCTAGTAGTTTCCGAGAAAATGAAAATAAACCAAATTATGCCATACTTTTAGCTAAAAATATGTATGTTATTGTGCGATGCACATATTTTTTCTCAAAAACGGTAAGTCTGGCGTGGTTTTGACCATAACAAGATTTGTAGAGGCATTCATTACGAACATTTTAAACCAAAAATCTTAATTCTAGGCCTAGTAGTTTCCGAGAAAATGAAAATAAACCAAATTATGCCATACTTTTAGCTAAAAATATGTATGTTATTGTGCGATGCACATATTTTTTCTCAAAAACGGTAAGTCTGGCGTGGTTTTGACCATAACAAGATTTGTAGAGGCATTCATTACGAACATTTTAAACCAAAAATCTTAATTCTAGGCCTAGTAGTTTCCGAGAAAATGAAAATAAACCAAATTATGCCATACTTTTAGCTGAAAATATGTAAAAATATGTATGTTATTGTGCGATACACATATTTTTTCTCAAAAACGGTAAGTCTGGCGTGGTTTTGACCATAACAAGATTTGTAGAGGCATTCATTACGAACATTTTAAACCAAAAATCTTAATTCTAGGCCTAGTAGTTTCCGAGAAAATGGAAATAAACCAAATTATGCCATACTTTTAGCTGAAAATATGTAAAAATATGTATGTTATTGTGCGATACACATATTTTTTCTCAAAAACGGTAAGTCTGGCGTGGTTTTGACCATAACAAGATTTGTAGAGGCATTCATTACGAACATTTTAAACCAAAAATCTTAATTCTAGGCCTAGTAGTTTCCGAGAAAATGGAAATAAACCAAATTATGCCATACTTTTAGCTGAAAATATGTAAAAATATGTATGTTATTGTGCGATACACATATTTTTTCTCAAAAACGGTAAGTCTGGCGTGGTTTTGACCATAACAAGATTTGTAGAGGCATTCATTACGAACATTTTAAACCAAAAATCTTAATTCTAGGCCTAGTAGTTTCCGAGAAAATGGAAATAAACCAAATTATGCCATACTTTTAGCTAAAAATATGTATGTTATTGTGCGATGCACATATTTTTTCTCAAAAACGGTAAGTCTGGCGTGGTTTTGACCATAACAAGATTTGTAGAGGCATTCATTACGAACATTTTAAACCAAAAATCTTAATTCTAGGCCTAGTAGTTTCCGAGAAAATGGAAATAAACCAAATTATGCCATACTTTTAGCTAAAAATATGTATGTTATTGTGCGATGCACATATTTTTTCTCAAAAAGGGTAAGTCTGGCGTGGTTTTGACCATAACAAGATTTGTAGAGGCATTCATTACGAACATTTTAAACCAAAAATCTTAATTCTAGGCCTAGTAGTTTCCGAGAAAATGGAAATAAACCAAATTATGCCATACTTTTAGCTGAAAATATGTAAAAATATGTATGTTATTGTGCGATACACATATTTTTTCTCAAAAACGGTAAGTCTGGCGTGGTTTTGACCATAACAAGATTTGTAGAGGCATTCATTACGAACATTTTAAACCAAAAATCTTAATTCTAGGCCTAGTAGTTTCCGAGAAAATGGAAATAAACCAAATTATGCCATACTTTTAGCTGAAAATATGTAAAAATATGTATGTTATTGTGCGATGCACATATTTTTTCTCAAAAACGGTAAGTCTGGCGTGGTTTTGACCATAACAAGATTTGTAGAGGCATTCATTACGAACATTTTAAACCAAAAATCTTAATTCTAGGCCTAGTAGTTTCCGAGAAAATGGAAATAAACCAAATTATGCCATACTTTTAGCTAAAAATATGTATGTTATTGTGCGATGCACATATTTTTTCTCAAAAAGGGTAAGTCTGGCGTGGTTTTGACCATAACAAGATTTGTAGAGGCATTCATTACGAACATTTTAAACCAATAATCTTAATTCTAGGCCTAGTAGTTTCCGAGAAAATGAAAATAAACCAAATTATGCCATACTTTTAGCTAAAAATATGTATGTTATTGTGCGATGCACATATTTTTTCTCAAAAAGGGTAAGTCTGGCGTGGTTTTGACCATAACAAGATTTGTAGAGGCATTCATTACGAACATTTTAAACCAAAAATCTTAATTCTAGGCCTAGTAGTTTCCGAGAAAATGGAAATAAACCAAATTATGCCATACTTTTAGCTGAAAATATGTAAAAATATGTATGTTATTGTGCGATACACATATTTTTTCTCAAAAACGGTAAGTCTGGCGTGGTTTTGACCATAACAAGATTTGTAGAGGCATTCATTACGAACATTTTAAACCAAAAATCTTAATTCTAGGCCTAGTAGTTTCCGAGAAAATGGAAATAAACCAAATTATGCCATACTTTTAGCTGAAAATATGTAAAAATATGTATGTTATTGTGCGATGCACATATTTTTTCTCAAAAACGGTAAGTCTGGCGTGGTTTTGACCATAACAAGATTTGTAGAGGCATTCATTACGAACATTTTAAACCAAAAATCTTAATTCTAGGCCTAGTAGTTTCCGAGAAAATGGAAATAAACCAAATTATGCCATACTTTTAGCTAAAAATATGTATGTTATTGTGCGATGCACATATTTTTTCTCAAAAAGGGTAAGTCTGGCGTGGTTTTGACCATAACAAGATTTGTAGAGGCATTCATTACGAACATTTTAAACCAAAAATCTTAATTCTAGGCCTAGTAGTTTCCGAGAAAATGAAAATAAACCAAATTATGCCATACTTTTAGCTAAAAATATGTATGTTATTGTGCGATGCACATATTTTTTCTCAAAAACGGTAAGTCTGGCGTGGTTTTGACCATAACAAGATTTGTAGAGGCATTCATTACGAACATTTTAAACCAAAAATCTTAATTCTAGGCCTAGTAGTTTCCGAGAAAATGGAAATAAACCAAATTATGCCATACTTTTAGCTGAAAATATGTAAAAATATGTATGTTATTGTGCGATACACATATTTTTTCTCAAAAACGGTAAGTCTGGCGTGGTTTTGACCATAACAAGATTTGTAGAGGCATTCATTACGAACATTTTAAACCAAAAATCTTAATTCTAGGCCTAGTAGTTTCCGAGAAAATGAAAATAAACCAAATTATGCCATACTTTTAGCTAAAAATATGTATGTTATTGTGCGATGCACATATTTTTTCTCAAAAACGGTAAGTCTGGCGTGGTTTTGACCATAACAAGATTTGTAGAGGCATTCATTACGAACATTTTAAACCAAAAATCTTAATTCTAGGCCTAGTAGTTTCCGAGAAAATGGAAATAAACCAAATTATGCCATACTTTTAGCTGAAAATATGTAAAAATATGTATGTTATTGTGCGATACACATATTTTTTCTCAAAAACGGTAAGTCTGGCGTGGTTTTGACCATAACAAGATTTGTAGAGGCATTCATTACGAACATTTTAAACCAAAAATCTTAATTCTAGGCCTAGTAGTTTCCGAGAAAATGAAAATAAACCAAATTATGCCATACTTTTAGCTAAAAATATGTATGTTATTGTGCGATGCACATATTTTTTCTCAAAAACGGTAAGTCTGGCGTGGTTTTGACCATAACAAGATTTGTAGAGGCATTCATTACGAACATTTTAAACCAAAAATCTTAATTCTAGGCCTAGTAGTTTCCGAGAAAATGGAAATAAACCAAATTATGCCATACTTTTAGCTGAAAATATGTAAAAATATGTATGTTATTGTGCGATACACATATTTTTTCTCAAAAACGGTAAGTCTGGCGTGGTTTTGACCATAACAAGATTTGTAGAGGCATTCATTACGAACATTTTAAACCAAAAATCTTAATTCTAGGCCTAGTAGTTTCCGAGAAAATGGAAATAAACCAAATTATGCCATACTTTTAGCTAAAAATATGTATGTTATTGTGCGATGCACATATTTTTTCTCAAAAACGGTAAGTCTGGCGTGGTTTTGACCATAACAAGATTTGTAGAGGCATTCATTACGAACATTTTAAACCAAAAATCTTAATTCTAGGCCTAGTAGTTTCCGAGAAAATGGAAATAAACCAAATTATGCCATACTTTTAGCTGAAAATATGTAAAAATATGTATGTTATTGTGCGATACACATATTTTTTCTCAAAAACGGTAAGTCTGGCGTGGTTTTGACCATAACAAGATTTGTAGAGGCATTCATTACGAACATTTTAAACCAAAAATCTTAATTCTAGGCCTAGTAGTTTCCGAGAAAATGAAAATAAACCAAATTATGCCATACTTTTAGCTAAAAATATGTATGTTATTGTGCGATGCACATATTTTTTCTCAAAAACGGTAAGTCTGGCGTGGTTTTGACCATAACAAGATTTGTAGAGGCATTCATTACGAACATTTTAAACCAAAAATCTTAATTCTAGGCCTAGTAGTTTCCGAGAAAATGGAAATAAACCAAATTATGCCATACTTTTAGCTGAAAATATGTAAAAATATGTATGTTATTGTGCGATACACATATTTTTTCTCAAAAACGGTAAGTCTGGCGTGGTTTTGACCATAACAAGATTTGTAGAGGCATTCATTACGAACATTTTAAACCAAAAATCTTAATTCTAGGCCTAGTAGTTTCCGAGAAAATGAAAATAAACCAAATTATGCCATACTTTTAGCTAAAAATATGTATGTTATTGTGCGATGCACATATTTTTTCTCAAAAACGGTAAGTCTGGCGTGGTTTTGACCATAACAAGATTTGTAGAGGCATTCATTACGAACATTTTAAACCAAAAATCTTAATTCTAGGCCTAGTAGTTTCCGAGAAAATGGAAATAAACCAAATTATGCCATACTTTTAGCTGAAAATATGTAAAAATATGTATGTTATTGTGCGATACACATATTTTTTCTCAAAAACGGTAAGTCTGGCGTGGTTTTGACCATAACAAGATTTGTAGAGGCATTCATTACGAACATTTTAAACCAAAAATCTTAATTCTAGGCCTAGTAGTTTCCGAGAAAATGGAAATAAACCAAATTATGCCATACTTTTAGCTGAAAATATGTAAAAATATGTATGTTATTGTGCGATACACATATTTTTTCTCAAAAACGGTAAGTCTGGCGTGGTTTTGACCATAACAAGATTTGTAGAGGCATTCATTACGAACATTTTAAACCAAAAATCTTAATTCTAGGCCTAGTAGTTTCCGAGAAAATGAAAATAAACCAAATTATGCCATACTTTTAGCTAAAAATATGTATGTTATTGTGCGATGCACATATTTTTTCTCAAAAACGGTAAGTCTGGCGTGGTTTTGACCATAACAAGATTTGTAGAGGCATTCATTACGAACATTTTAAACCAAAAATCTTAATTCTAGGCCTAGTAGTTTCCGAGAAAATGGAAATAAACCAAATTATGCCATACTTTTAGCTGAAAATATGTAAAAATATGTATGTTATTGTGCGATACACATATTTTTTCTCAAAAACGGTAAGTCTGGCGTGGTTTTGACCATAACAAGATTTGTAGAGGCATTCATTACGAACATTTTAAACCAAAAATCTTAATTCTAGGCCTAGTAGTTTCCGAGAAAATGGAAATAAACCAAATTATGCCATACTTTTAGCTGAAAATATGTAAAAATATGTATGTTATTGTGCGATGCACATATTTTTTCTCAAAAACGGTAAGTCTGGCGTGGTTTTGACCATAACAAGATTTGTAGAGGCATTCATTACGAACATTTTAAACCAAAAATCTTAATTCTAGGCCTAGTAGTTTCCGAGAAAATGGAAATAAACCAAATTATGCCATACTTTTAGCTGAAAATATGTAAAAATATGTATGTTATTGTGCGATACACATATTTTTTCTCAAAAACGGTAAGTCTGGCGTGGTTTTGACCATAACAAGATTTGTAGAGGCATTCATTACGAACATTTTAAACCAAAAATCTTAATTCTAGGCCTAGTAGTTTCCGAGAAAATGGAAATAAACCAAATTATGCCATACTTTTAGCTGAAAATATGTAAAAATATGTATGTTATTGTGCGATACACATATTTTTTCTCAAAAACGGTAAGTCTGGCGTGGTTTTGACCATAACAAGATTTGTAGAGGCATTCATTACGAACATTTTAAACCAAAAATCTTAATTCTAGGCCTAGTAGTTTCCGAGAAAATGGAAATAAACCAAATTATGCCATACTTTTAGCTGAAAATATGTAAAAATATGTATGTTATTGTGCGATACACATATTTTTTCTCAAAAACGGTAAGTCTGGCGTGGTTTTGACCATAACAAGATTTGTAGAGGCATTCATTACGAACATTTTAAACCAAAAATCTTAATTCTAGGCCTAGTAGTTTCCGAGAAAATGGAAATAAACCAAATTATGCCATACTTTTAGCTAAAAATATGTATGTTATTGTGCGATGCACATATTTTTTCTCAAAAACGGTAAGTCTGGCGTGGTTTTGACCATAACAAGATTTGTAGAGGCATTCATTACGAACATTTTAAACCAAAAATCTTAATTCTAGGCCTAGTAGTTTCCGAGAAAATGAAAATAAACCAAATTATGCCATACTTTTAGCTAAAAATATGTATGTTATTGTGCGATGCACATATTTTTTCTCAAAAACGGTAAGTCTGGCGTGGTTTTGACCATAACAAGATTTGTAGAGGCATTCATTACGAACATTTTAAACCAAAAATCTTAATTCTAGGCCTAGTAGTTTCCGAGAAAATGAAAATAAACCAAATTATGCCATACTTTTAGCTAAAAATATGTATGTTATTGTGCGATGCACATATTTTTTCTCAAAAACGGTAAGTCTGGCGTGGTTTTGACCAGAACAAGATTTGTAGAGGCATTCATTACGAACATTTTAAACCAAAAATCTTAATTCTAGGCCTAGTAGTTTCCGAGAAAATGAAAATAAACCAAATTATGCCATACTTTTAGCTAAAAATATGTATGTTATTGTGCGATGCACATATTTTTTCTCAAAAACGGTAAGTCTGGCGTGGTTTTGACCATAACAAGATTTGTAGAGGCATTCATTACGAACATTTTAAACCAAAAATCTTAATTCTAGGCCTAGTAGTTTCCGAGAAAATGAAAATAAACCAAATTATGCCATACTTTTAGCTAAAAATATGTATGTTATTGTGCGATGCACATATTTTTTCTCAAAAACGGTAAGTCTGGCGTGGTTTTGACCATAACAAGATTTGTAGAGGCATTCATTACGAACATTTTAAACCAAAAATCTTAATTCTAGGCCTAGTAGTTTCCGAGAAAATGGAAATAAACCAAATTATGCCATACTTTTAGCTGAAAATATGTAAAAATATGTATGTTATTGTGCGATACACATATTTTTTCTCAAAAACGGTAAGTCTGGCGTGGTTTTGACCATAACAAGATTTGTAGAGGCATTCATTACGAACATTTTAAACCAAAAATCTTAATTCTAGGCCTAGTAGTTTCCGAGAAAATGGAAATAAACCAAATTATGCCATACTTTTAGCTAAAAATATGTATGTTATTGTGCGATGCACATATTTTTTCTCAAAAACGGTAAGTCTGGCGTGGTTTTGACCATAACAAGATTTGTAGAGGCATTCATTACGAACATTTTAAACCAAAAATCTTAATTCTAGGCCTAGTAGTTTCCGAGAAAATGAAAATAAACCAAATTATGCCATACTTTTAGCTAAAAATATGTGTTATTGTGCGATGCACATATTTTTTCTCAAAAACGGTAAGTCTGGCGTGGTTTTGACCATAACAAGATTTGTAGAGGCATTCATTACGAACATTTTAAACCAAAAATCTTAATTCTAGGCCTAGTAGTTTCCGAGAAAATGGAAATAAACCAAATTATGCCATACTTTTAGCTGAAAATATGTAAAAATATGTATGTTATTGTGCGATACACATATTTTTTCTCAAAAACGGTAAGTCTGGCGTGGTTTTGGCCATAACAAGATTTGTAGAGGCATTCATTACGAACATTTTAAACCAAAAATCTTAATTCTAGGCCTAGTAGTTTCCGAGAAAATGAAAATAAACCAAATTATGCCATACTTTTAGCTAAAAATATGTATGTTATTGTGCGATGCACATATTTTTTCTCAAAAACGGTAAGTCTGGCGTGGTTTTGACCATAACAAGATTTGTAGAGGCATTCATTACGAATATTTTAAACCAAAAATCTTAATTCTAGGCCTAGTAGTTTCCGAGAAAATGGAAATAAACCAAATTATGCCATACTTTTAGCTGAAAATATGTAAAAATATGTATGTTATTGTGCGATACACATATTTTTTCTCAAAAACGGTAAGTCTGGCGTGGTTTTGACCATAACAAGATTTGTAGAGGCATTCATTACGAACATTTTAAACCAAAAATCTTAATTCTAGGCCTAGTAGTTTCCGAGAAAATGGAAATAAACCAAATTATGCCATACTTTTAGCTGAAAATATGTAAAAATATGTATGTTATTGTGCGATACACATATTTTTTCTCAAAAACGGTAAGTCTGGCGTGGTTTTGACCATAACAAGATTTGTAGAGGCATTCATTACGAACATTTTAAACCAAAAATCTTAATTCTAGGCCTAGTAGTTTCCGAGAAAATGGAAATAAACCAAATTATGCCATACTTTTAGCTGAAAATATGTAAAAATATGTATGTTATTGTGCGATACACATATATTTTCTCAAAAACGGTAAGTCTGGCGTGGTTTTGACCATAACAAGATTTGTAGAGGCATTCATTACGAACATTTTAAACCAAAAATCTTAATTCTAGGCCTAGTAGTTTCCGAGAAAATGAAAATAAACCAAATTATGCCATACTTTTAGCTAAAAATATGTATGTTATTGTGCGATGCACATATTTTTTCTCAAAAACGGTAAGTCTGGCGTGGTTTTGACCATAACAAGATTTGTAGAGGCATTCATTACGAACATTTTAAGCCAAAAATCTTAATTCTAGGCCTACTAGTTTCCGAGAAAATGAAAATAAACCAAATTATGCCATACTTTTAGCTGAAAATATGTAAAAATATGTATGTTATTGTGCGATGCACATATTTTTTCTCAAAAATGGTAAGTCTGGCGTGGTTTTGACCATAACAAGATTTGTAGAGGCATTCATTACAAACATTTTAAGCCAAAAATCTTAATTCTAGGCCTACTAGTTTCCGAGAAAATGAAAATAAACCAAATTATGCCATACTTTTAGCTGAAAATATGTAAAAATATGTATGTTATTGTGCGATACACATATTTTTTCTCAAAAACGGTAAGTCTGGCGTGGTTTTGACCATAACAAGATTTGTAGAGGCATTCATTACGAACATTTTAAACCAAAAATCTTAATTCTAGGCCTAGTAGTTTCCGAGAAAATGGAAATAAACCAAATTATGCCATACTTTTAGCTGAAAATATGTAAAAATATGTATGTTATTGTGCGATACACATATTTTTTCTCAAAAACGGTAAGTCTGGCGTGGTTTTGACCATAACAAGATTTGTAGAGGCATTCATTACGAACATTTTAAACCAAAAATCTTAATTCTAGGCCTAGTAGTTTCCGAGAAAATGGAAATAAACCAAATTATGCCATACTTTTAGCTGAAAATATGTAAAAATATGTATGTTATTGTGCGATACACATATATTTTCTCAAAAACGGTAAGTCTGGCGTGGTTTTGACCATAACAAGATTTGTAGAGGCATTCATTACGAACATTTTAAACCAAAAATCTTAATTCTAGGCCTAGTAGTTTCCGAGAAAATGAAAATAAACCAAATTATGCCATACTTTTAGCTAAAAATATGTATGTTATTGTGCGATGCACATATTTTTTCTCAAAAACGGTAAGTCTGGCGTGGTTTTGACCATAACAAGATTTGTAGAGGCATTCATTACGAACATTTTAAACCAAAAATCTTAATTCTAGGCCTAGTAGTTTCCGAGAAAATGAAAATAAACCAAATTATGCCATACTTTTAGCTAAAAATATGTATGTTATTGTGCGATGCACATATTTTTTCTCAAAAACGGTAAGTCTGGCGTGGTTTTGACCATAACAAGATTTGTAGAGGCATTCATTACGAACATTTTAAACCAAAAATCTTAATTCTAGGCCTAGTAGTTTCCGAGAAAATGAAAATAAACCAAATTATGCCATACTTTTAGCTAAAAATATGTATGTTATTGTGCGATGCACATATTTTTTCTCAAAAACGGTAA
The DNA here is from genome assembly GCA_930367185.1 of Myathropa florea. NCBI lineage: Eukaryota > Metazoa > Arthropoda > Insecta > Diptera > Syrphidae > Myathropa > Myathropa florea. Next base: position 38,406,994 of record OV884003.1, read on the forward strand.
GTCTGGCGTGGTTTTGACCATAACAAGATTTGTAGAGGCATTCATTACGAACATTTTAAACCAAAAATCTTAATTCTAGGCCTAGTAGTTTCCGAGAAAATGGAAATAAACCAAATTATGCCATACTTTTAGCTAAAAATATGTATGTTATTGTGCGATGCACATATTTTTTCTCAAAAACGGTAAGTCTGGCGTGGTTTTGACCATAACAAGATTTGTAGAGGCATTCATTACGAACATTTTAAACCAAAAATCTTAATTCTAGGCCTAGTAGTTTCCGAGAAAATGAAAATAAACCAAATTATGCCATACTTTTAGCTAAAAATATGTGTTATTGTGCGATGCACATATTTTTTCTCAAAAACGGTAAGTCTGGCGTGGTTTTGACCATAACAAGATTTGTAGAGGCATTCATTACGAACATTTTAAACCAAAAATCTTAATTCTAGGCCTAGTAGTTTCCGAGAAAATGGAAATAAACCAAATTATGCCATACTTTTAGCTGAAAATATGTAAAAATATGTATGTTATTGTGCGATACACATATTTTTTCTCAAAAACGGTAAGTCTGGCGTGGTTTTGACCATAACAAGATTTGTAGAGGCATTCATTACGAACATTTTAAACCAAAAATCTTAATTCTAGGCCTAGTAGTTTCCGAGAAAATGGAAATAAACCAAATTATGCCATACTTTTAGCTAAAAATATGTATGTTATTGTGCGATGCACATATTTTTTCTCAAAAAGGGTAAGTCTGGCGTGGTTTTGACCATAACAAGATTTGTAGAGGCATTCATTACGAACATTTTAAACCAAAAATCTTAATTCTAGGCCTAGTAGTTTCCGAGAAAATTTAAATAAACCAAATTATGCCATACTTTTAGCTGAAAATATGTAAAAATATGTATGTTATTGTGCGATACACATATTTTTTCTCAAAAACGGTAAGTCTGGCGTGGTTTTGACCATAACAAGATTTGTAGAGGCATTCATTACGAACATTTTAAACCAAAAATCTTAATTCTAGGCCTAGTAGTTTCCGAGAAAATGGAAATAAACCAAATTATGCCATACTTTTAGCTAAAAATATGTATGTTATTGTGCGATGCACATATTTTTTCTCAAAAACGGTAAGTCTGGCGTGGTTTTGACCATAACAAGATTTGTAGAGGCATTCATTACGAACATTTTAAACCAAAAATCTTAATTCTAGGCCTAGTAGTTTCCGAGAAAATGGAAATAAACCAAATTATGCCATACTTTTAGCTAAAAATATGTATGTTATTGTGCGATGCACATATTTTTTCTCAAAAACGGTATGTCTGGCGTGGTTTTGACCATAACAAGATTTGTAGAGGCATTCATTACGAACATTTTAAACCAAAAATCTTAATTCTAGGCCTAGTAGTTTCCGAGAAAATGGAAATAAACCAAATTATGCCATACTTTTAGCTAAAAATATGTATGTTATTGTGCGATGCACATATTTTTTCTCAAAAACGGTAAGTCTGGCGTGGTTTTGACCATAACAAGATTTGTAGAGGCATTCATTACGAACATTTTAAACCAAAAATCTTAATTCTAGGCCTAGTAGTTTCCGAGAAAATGGAAATAAACCAAATTATGCCATACTTTTAGCTAAAAATATGTATGTTATTGTGCGATGCACATATTTTTTCTCAAAAAGGGTAAGTCTGGCGTGGTTTGTAGAGGCATTCATTACGAACATTTTAAACCAAAAATCTTAATTCTAGGCCTAGTAGTTTCCGAGAAAATGGAAATAAACCAAATTATGCCATACTTTTAGCTAAAAATATGTATGTTATTGTGCGATGCACATATTTTTTCTCAAAAACGGTAAGTCTGGCGTGGTTTTGACCATAACAAGATTTGTAGAGGCATTCATTACGAACATTTTAAACCAAAAATCTTAATTCTAGGCCTAGTAGTTTCCGAGAAAATGGAAATAAACCAAATTATGCCATACTTTTAGCTAAAAATATGTATGTTATTGTGCGATGCACATATTTTTTCTCAAAAACGGTATGTCTGGCGTGGTTTTGACCATAACAAGATTTGTAGAGGCATTCATTACGAACATTTTAAACCAAAAATCTTAATTCTAGGCCTAGTAGTTTCCGAGAAAATGGAAATAAACCAAATTATGCCATACTTTTAGCTAAAAATATGTATGTTATTGTGCGATGCACATATTTTTTCTCAAAAACGGTAAGTCTGGCGTGGTTTTGACCATAACAAGATTTGTAGAGGCATTCATTACGAACATTTTAAACCAAAAATCTTAATTCTAGGCCTAGTAGTTTCCGAGAAAATGAAAATAAACCAAATTATGCCATACTTTTAGCTAAAAATATGTATGTTATTGTGCGATGCACATATTTTTTCTCAAAAACGGTAAGTCTGGCGTGGTTTTGACCATAACAAGATTTGTAGAGGCATTCATTACGAACATTTTAAACCAAAAATCTTAATTCTAGGCCTAGTAGTTTCCGAGAAAATGAAAATAAACCAAATTATGCCATACTTTTAGCTAAAAATATGTATGTTATTGTGCGATGCACATATTTTTTCTCAAAAACGGTAAGTCTGGCGTGGTTTTGACCATAACAAGATTTGTAGAGGCATTCATTACGAACATTTTAAACCAAAAATCTTAATTCTAGGCCTAGTAGTTTCCGAGAAAATGGAAATAAACCAAATTATGCCATACTTTTAGCTGAAAATATGTAAAAATATGTATGTTATTGTGCGATACACATATTTTTTCTCAAAAACGGTAAGTCTGGCGTGGTTTTGACCATAACAAGATTTGTAGAGGCATTCATTACGAACATTTTAAACCAAAAATCTTAATTCTAGGCCTAGTAGTTTCCGAGAAAATGGAAATAAACCAAATTATGCCATACTTTTAGCTGAAAATATGTAAAAATATGTATGTTATTGTGCGATACACATATTTTTTCTCAAAAACGGTAAGTCTGGCGTGGTTTTGACCATAACAAGATTTGTAGAGGCATTCATTACGAACATTTTAAACCAAAAATCTTAATTCTAGGCCTAGTAGTTTCCGAGAAAATGGAAATAAACCAAATTATGCCATACTTTTAGCTAAAAATATGTATGTTATTGTGCGATGCACATATTTTTTCTCAAAAACGGTAAGTCTGGCGTGGTTTTGACCATAACAAGATTTGTAGAGGCATTCATTACGAACATTTTAAACCAAAAATCTTAATTCTAGGCCTAGTAGTTTCCGAGAAAATGGAAATAAACCAAATTATGCCATACTTTTAGCTGAAAATATGTAAAAATATGTATGTTATTGTGCGATACACATATTTTTTCTCAAAAACGGTAAGTCTGGCGTGGTTTTGACCATAACAAGATTTGTAGAGGCATTCATTACGAACATTTTAAACCAAAAATCTTAATTCTAGGCCTAGTAGTTTCCGAGAAAATGGAAATAAACCAAATTATGCCATACTTTTAGCTGAAAATATGTAAAAATATGTATGTTATTGTGCGATACACATATTTTTTCTCAAAAACGGTAAGTCTGGCGTGGTTTTGACCATAACAAGATTTGTAGAGGCATTCATTACGAACATTTTAAACCAAAAATCTTAATTCTAGGCCTAGTAGTTTCCGAGAAAATGGAAATAAACCAAATTATGCCATACTTTTAGCTAAAAATATGTATGTTATTGTGCGATGCACATATTTTTTCTCAAAAAGGGTAAGTCTGGCGTGGTTTTGACCATAACAAGATTTGTAGAGGCATTCATTACGAACATTTTAAACCAAAAATCTTAATTCTAGGCCTAGTAGTTTCCGAGAAAATGAAAATAAACCAAATTATGCCATACTTTTAGCTGAAAATATGTAAAAATATGTATGTTATTGTGCGATACACATATTTTTTCTCAAAAACGGTAAGTCTGGCGTGGTTTTGACCATAACAAGATTTGTAGAGGCATTCATTACGAACATTTTAAACCAAAAATCTTAATTCTAGGCCTAGTAGTTTCCGAGAAAATGGAAATAAACCAAATTATGCCATACTTTTAGCTAAAAATATGTATGTTATTGTGCGATGCACATATTTTTTCTCAAAAACGGTATGTCTGGCGTGGTTTTGACCATAACAAGATTTGTAGAGGCATTCATTACGAACATTTTAAACCAAAAATCTTAATTCTAGGCCTAGTAGTTTCCGAGAAAATGGAAATAAACCAAATTATGCCATACTTTTAGCTAAAAATATGTATGTTATTGTGCGATGCACATATTTTTTCTCAAAAACGGTAAGTCTGGCGTGGTTTTGACCATAACAAGATTTGTAGAGGCATTCATTACGAACATTTTAAACCAAAAATCTTAATTCTAGGCCTAGTAGTTTCCGAGAAAATGAAAATAAACCAAATTATGCCATACTTTTAGCTAAAAATATGTATGTTATTGTGCGATGCACATATTTTTTCTCAAAAACGGTAAGTCTGGCGTGGTTTTGACCATAACAAGATTTGTAGAGGCATTCATTACGAACATTTTAAACCAAAAATCTTAATTCTAGGCCTAGTAGTTTCCGAGAAAATGGAAATAAACCAAATTATGCCATACTTTTAGCTAAAAGTATGTATGTTATTGTGCGATGCACATATTTTTTCTCAAAAACGGTAAGTCTGGCGTGGTTTTGACCATAACAAGATTTGTAGAGGCATTCATTACGAACATTTTAAACCAAAAATCTTAATTCTAGGCCTAGTAGTTTCCGAGAAAATGGAAATAAACCAAATTATGCCATACTTTTAGCTGAAAATATGTAAAAATATGTATGTTATTGTGCGATACACATATTTTTTCTCAAAAACGGTAAGTCTGGCGTGGTTTTGACCATAACAAGATTTGTAGAGGCATTCATTACGAACATTTTAAACCAAAAATCTTAATTCTAGGCCTAGTAGTTTCCGAGAAAATGGAAATAAACCAAATTATGCCATACTTTTAGCTGAAAATATGTAAAAATATGTATGTTATTGTGCGATACACATATTTTTTCTCAAAAACGGTAAGTCTGGCGTGGTTTTGACCATAACAAGATTTGTAGAGGCATTCATTACGAACATTTTAAACCAAAAATCTTAATTCTAGGCCTAGTAGTTTCCGAGAAAATGGAAATAAACCAAATTATGCCATACTTTTAGCTGAAAATATGTAAAAATATGTATGTTATTGTGCGATACACATATTTTTTCTCAAAAACGGTAAGTCTGGCGTGGTTTTGACCATAACAAGATTTGTAGAGGCATTCATTACGAACATTTTAAACCAAAAATCTTAATTCTAGGCCTAGTAGTTTCCGAGAAAATGGAAATAAACCAAATTATGCCATACTTTTAGCTAAAAATATGTATGTTATTGTGCGATGCACATATTTTTTCTCAAAAACGGTAAGTCTGGCGTGGTTTTGACCATAACAAGATTTGTAGAGGCATTCATTACGAACATTTTAAACCAAAAATCTTAATTCTAGGCCTAGTAGTTTCCGAGAAAATGGAAATAAACCAAATTATGCCATACTTTTAGCTGAAAATATGTAAAAATATGTATGTTATTGTGCGATACACATATTTTTTCTCAAAAACGGTAAGTCTGGCGTGGTTTTGACCATAACAAGATTTGTAGAGGCATTCATTACGAACATTTTAAACCAAAAATCTTAATTCTAGGCCTATTAGTTTCCGAGAAAATGGAAATAAACCAAATTATGCCATACTTTTAGCTGAAAATATGTAAAAATATGTATGTTATTGTGCGATACACATATTTTTTCTCAAAAACGGTAAGTCTGGCGTGGTTTTGACCATAACAAGATTTGTAGAGGCATTCATTACGAACATTTTAAACCAAAAATCTTAATTCTAGGCCTAGTAGTTTCCGAGAAAATGGAAATAAACCAAATTATGCCATACTTTTAGCTAAAAATATGTATGTTATTGTGCGATGCACATATTTTTTCTCAAAAACGGTAAGTCTGGCGTGGTTTTGACCATAACAAGATTTGTAGAGGCATTCATTACGAACATTTTAAACCAAAAATCTTAATTCTAGGCCTAGTAGTTTCCGAGAAAATGGAAATAAACCAAATTATGCCATACTTTTAGCTGAAAATATGTAAAAATATGTATGTTATTGTGCGATACACATATTTTTTCTCAAAAACGGTAAGTCTGGCGTGGTTTTGACCATAACAAGATTTGTAGAGGCATTCATTACGAACATTTTAAACCAAAAATCTTAATTCTAGGCCTAGTAGTTTCCGAGAAAATGGAAATAAACCAAATTATGCCATACTTTTAGCTGAAAATATGTAAAAATATGTATGTTATTGTGCGATACACATATTTTTTCTCAAAAACGGTAAGTCTGGCGTGGTTTTGACCATAACAAGATTTGTAGAGGCATTCATTACGAACATTTTAAACCAAAAATCTTAATTCTAGGCCTAGTAGTTTCCGAGAAAATGGAAATAAACCAAATTATGCCATACTTTTAGCTAAAAATATGTATGTTATTGTGCGATGCACATATTTTTTCTCAAAAAGGGTAAGTCTGGCGTGGTTTTGACCATAACAAGATTTGTAGAGGCATTCATTACGAACATTTTAAACCAAAAATCTTAATTCTAGGCCTAGTAGTTTCCGAGAAAATGGAAATAAACCAAATTATGCCATACTTTTAGCTAAAAATATGTATGTTATTGTGCGATGCACATATTTTTTCTCAAAAACGGTAAGTCTGGCGTGGTTTTGACCATAACAAGATTTGTAGAGGCATTCATTACGAACATTTTAAACCAAAAATCTTAATTCTAGGCCTAGTAGTTTCCGAGAAAATGGAAATAAACCAAATTATGCCATACTTTTAGCTGAAAATATGTAAAAATATGTATGTTATTGTGCGATACACATATTTTTTCTCAAAAACGGTAAGTCTGGCGTGGTTTTGACCATAACAAGATTTGTAGAGGCATTCATTACGAACATTTTAAACCAAAAATCTTAATTCTAGGCCTAGTAGTTTCCGAGAAAATGGAAATAAACCAAATTATGCCATACTTTTAGCTGAAAATATGTAAAAATATGTATGTTATTGTGCGATACACATATTTTTTCTCAAAAACGGTAAGTCTGGCGTGGTTTTGACCATAACAAGATTTGTAGAGGCATTCATTACGAACATTTTAAACCAAAAATCTTAATTCTAGGCCTATTAGTTTCCGAGAAAATGGAAATAAACCAAATTATGCCATACTTTTAGCTGAAAATATGTAAAAATATGTATGTTATTGTGCGATACACATATTTTTTCTCAAAAATGGTAAGTCTGGCGTGGTTTTGACCATAACAAGATTTGTAGAGGCATTCATTACGAACATTTTAAACCAAAAATCTTAATTCTAGGCCTAGTAGTTTCCGAGAAAATGGAAATAAACCAAATTATGCCATACTTTTAGCTAAAAATATGTATGTTATTGTGCGATGCACATATTTTTTCTCAAAAACGGTAAGTCTGGCGTGGTTTTGACCATAACAAGATTTGTAGAGGCATTCATTACGAACATTTTAAACCAAAAATCTTAATTCTAGGCCTAGTAGTTTCCGAGAAAATGGAAATAAACCAAATTATGCCATACTTTTAGCTGAAAATATGTAAAAATATGTATGTTATTGTGCGATACACATATTTTTTCTCAAAAACGGTAAGTCTGGCGTGGTTTTGACCATAACAAGATTTGTAGAGGCATTCATTACGAACATTTTAAACCAAAAATCTTAATTCTAGGCCTAGTAGTTTCCGAGAAAATGGAAATAAACCAAATTATGCCATACTTTTAGCTGAAAATATGTAAAAATATGTATGTTATTGTGCGATACACATATTTTTTCTCAAAAACGGTAAGTCTGGCGTGGTTTTGACCATAACAAGATTTGTAGAGGCATTCATTACGAACATTTTAAACCAAAAATCTTAATTCTAGGCCTAGTAGTTTCCGAGAAAATGGAAATAAACCAAATTATGCCATACTTTTAGCTAAAAATATGTATGTTATTGTGCGATGCACATATTTTTTCTCAAAAAGGGTAAGTCTGGCGTGGTTTTGACCATAACAAGATTTGTAGAGGCATTCATTACGAACATTTTAAACCAAAAATCTTAATTCTAGGCCTAGTAGTTTCCGAGAAAATGGAAATAAACCAAATTATGCCATACTTTTAGCTAAAAATATGTATGTTATTGTGCGATGCACATATTTTTTCTCAAAAACGGTAAGTCTGGCGTGGTTTTGACCATAACAAGATTTGTAGAGGCATTCATTACGAACATTTTAAACCAAAAATCTTAATTCTAGGCCTAGTAGTTTCCGAGAAAATGGAAATAAACCAAATTATGCCATACTTTTAGCTAAAAATATGTATGTTATTGTGCGATGCACATATTTTTTCTCAAAAACGGTAAGTCTGGCGTGGTTTTGACCATAACAAGATTTGTAGAGGCATTCATTACGAACATTTTAAACCAAAAATCTTAATTCTAGGCCTAGTAGTTTCCGAGAAAATGGAAATAAACCAAATTATGCCATACTTTTAGCTAAAAATATGTATGTTATTGTGCGATGCACATATTTTTTCTCAAAAACGGTAAGTCTGGCGTGGTTTTGACCATAACAAGATTTGTAGAGGCATTCATTACGAACATTTTAAACCAAAAATCTTAATTCTAGGCCTAGTAGTTTCCGAGAAAATGGAAATAAACCAAATTATGCCATACTTTTAGCTAAAAATATGTATGTTATTGTGCGATGCACATATTTTTTCTCAAAAATGGTAAGTCTGGCGTGGTTTTGACCATAACAAGATTTGTAGAGGCATTCATTACGAACATTTTAAACCAAAAATCTTAATTCTAGGCCTAGTAGTTTCCGAGAAAATGAAAATAAACCAAATTATGCCATACTTTTAGCTAAAAATATGTATGTTATTGTGCGATGCACATATTTTTTCTCAAAAACGGTAAGTCTGGCGTGGTTTTGACCATAACAAGATTTGTAGAGGCATTCATTACGAACATTTTAAACCAAAAATCTTAATTCTAGGCCTAGTAGTTTCCGAGAAAATGGAAATAAACCAAATTATGCCATACTTTTAGCTGAAAATATGTAAAAATATGTATGTTATTGTGCGATACACATATTTTTTCTCAAAAACGGTAAGTCTGGCGTGGTTTTGACCATAACAAGATTTGTAGAGGCATTCATTACGAACATTTTAAACCAAAAATCTTAATTCTAGGCCTAGTAGTTTCCGAGAAAATTTAAATAAACCAAATTATGCCATACTTTTAGCTGAAAATATGTAAAAATATGTATGTTATTGTGCGATACACATATTTTTTCTCAAAAACGGTAAGTCTGGCGTGGTTTTGACCATAACAAGATTTGTAGAGGCATTCATTACGAACATTTTAAACCAAAAATCTGAATTCTAGGCCTAGTAGTTTCCGAGAAAATGGAAATAAACCAAATTATGCCATACTTTTAGCTAAAAATATGTATGTTATTGTGCGATGCACATATTTTTTCTCAAAAACGGTAAGTCTGGCGTGGTTTTGACCATAACAAGATTTGTAGAGGCATTCATTACGAACATTTTAAACCAAAAATCTTAATTCTAGGCCTAGTAGTTTCCGAGAAAATGGAAATAAACCAAATTATGCCATACTTTTAGCTGAAAATATGTAAAAATATGTATGTTATTGTGCGATACACATATTTTTTCTCAAAAACGGTAAGTCTGGCGTGGTTTTGACCATAACAAGATTTGTAGAGGCATTCATTACGAACATTTTAAACCAAAAATCTTAATTCTAGGCCTAGTAGTTTCCGAGAAAATGAAAATAAACCAAATTATGCCATACTTTTAGCTAAAAATATGTATGTTATTGTGCGATGCACATATTTTTTCTCAAAAACGGTAAGTCTGGCGTGGTTTTGACCATAACAAGATTTGTAGAGGCATTCATTACGAACATTTTAAACCAAAAATCTTAATTCTAGGCCTAGTAGTTTCCGAGAAAATGGAAATAAACCAAATTATGCCATACTTTTAGCTGAAAATATGTAAAAATATGTATGTTATTGTGCGATACACATATTTTTTCTCAAAAACGGTAAGTCTGGCGTGGTTTTGACCATCACAAGATTTGTAGAGGCATTCATTACGAACATTTTAAACCAAAAATCTTAATTCTAGGCCTAGTAGTTTCCGAGAAAATGGAAATAAACCAAATTATGCCATACTTTTAGCTGAAAATATGTAAAAATATGTATGTTATTGTGCGATACACATATTTTTTCTCAAAAACGGTAAGTCTGGCGTGGTTTTGACCATAACAAGATTTGTAGAGGCATTCATTACGAACATTTTAAACCAAAAATCTTAATTCTAGGCCTAGTAGTTTCCGAGAAAATGAAAATAAACCAAATTATGCCATACTTTTAGCTAAAAATATGTATGTTATTGTGCGATGCACATATTTTTTCTCAAAAACGGTAAGTCTGGCGTGGTTTTGACCATAACAAGATTTGTAGAGGCATTCATTACGAACATTTTAAACCAAAAATCTTAATTCTAGGCCTAGTAGTTTCCGAGAAAATGAAAATAAACCAAATTATGCCATACTTTTAGCTAAAAATATGTATGTTATTGTGCGATGCACATATTTTTTCTCAAAAACGGTAAGTCTGGCGTGGTTTTGACCATAACAAGATTTGTAGAGGCATTCATTACGAACATTTTAAACCAAAAATCTTAATTCTAGGCCTAGTAGTTTCCGAGAAAATGGAAATAAACCAAATTATGCCATACTTTTAGCTGAAAATATGTAAAAATATGTATGTTATTGTGCGATACACATATTTTTTCTCAAAAACGGTAAGTCTGGCGTGGTTTTGACCATAACAAGATTTGTAGAGGCATTCATTACGAACATTTTAAACCAAAAATCTTAATTCTAGGCCTAGTAGTTTCCGAGAAAATGGAAATAAACCAAATTATGCCATACTTTTAGCTGAAAATATGTAAAAATATGTATGTTATTGTGCGATACACATATTTTTTCTCAAAAACGGTAAGTCTGGCGTGGTTTTGACCATAACAAGATTTGTAGAGGCATTCATTACGAACATTTTAAACCAAAAATCTTAATTCTAGGCCTAGTAGTTTCCGAGAAAATGGAAATAAACCAAATTATGCCATACTTTTAGCTGAAAATATGTAAAAATATGTATGTTATTGTGCGATACACATATTTTTTCTCAAAAACGGTAAGTCTGGCGTGGTTTTGACCATAACAAGATTTGTAGAGGCATTCATTACGAACATTTTAAGCCAAAAATCTTAATTCTAGGCCTAGTAGTTTCCGAGAAAATGAAAATAAACCAAATTATGCCATACTTTTAGCTAAAAATATGTATGTTATTGTGCGATGCACATATTTTTTCTCAAAAACGGTAAGTCTGGCGTGGTTTTGACCATAACAAGATTTGTAGAGGCATTCATTACGAACATTTTAAACCAAAAATCTTAATTCTAGGCCTAGTAGTTTCCGAGAAAATGGAAATAAACCAAATTATGCCATACTTTTAGCTGAAAATATGTAAAAATATGTATGTTATTGTGCGATACACATATTTTTTCTCAAAAACGGTAAGTCTGGCGTGGTTTTGACCATAACAAGATTTGTAGAGGCATTCATTACGAACATTTTAAACCAAAAATCTTAATTCTAGGCCTAGTAGTTTCCGAGAAAATGAAAATAAACCAAATTATGCCATACTTTTAGCTAAAAATATGTATGTTATTGTGCGATGCACATATTTTTTCTCAAAAACGGTAAGTCTGGCGTGGTTTTGACCATAACAAGATTTGTAGAGGCATTCATTACGAACATTTTAAACCAAAAATCTTAATTCTAGGCCTAGTAGTTTCCGAGAAAATGAAAATAAACCAAATTATGCCATACTTTTAGCTAAAAATATGTATGTTATTGTGCGATACACATATTTTTTCTCAAAAACGGTAAGTCTGGCGTGGTTTTGACCATAACAAGATTTGTAGAGGCATTCATTACGAACATTTTAAACCAAAAATCTTAATTCTAGGCCTAGTAGTTTCCGAGAAAATGGAAATAAACCAAATTATGCCATACTTTTAGCTGAAAATATGTAAAAATATGTATGTTATTGTGCGATACACATATTTTTTCTCAAAAACGGTAAGTCTGGCGTGGTTTTGACCATAACAAGATTTGTAGAGGCATTCATTACGAACATTTTAAACCAAAAATCTTAATTCTAGGCCTAGTAGTTTCCGAGAAAATGGAAATAAACCAAATTATGCCATACTTTTAGCTGAAAATATGTAAAAATATGTATGTTATTGTGCGATACACATATTTTTTCTCAAAAACGGTAAGTCTGGCGTGGTTTTGACCATAACAAGATTTGTAGAGGCATTCATTACGAACATTTTAAACCAAAAATCTTAATTCTAGGCCTAGTAGTTTCCGAGAAAATGAAAATAAACCAAATTATGCCATACTTTTAGCTAAAAATATGTATGTTATTGTGCGATGCACATATTTTTTCTCAAAAACGGTAAGTCTGGCGTGGTTTTGACCATAACAAGATTTGTAGAGGCATTCATTACGAACATTTTAAACCAAAAATCTTAATTCTAGGCCTAGTAGTTTCCGAGAAAATGGAAATAAACCAAATTATGCCATACTTTTAGCTAAAAATATGTATGTTATTGTGCGATGCACATATTTTTTCTCAAAAACGGTAAGTCTGGCGTGGTTTTGACCATAACAAGATTTGTAGAGGCATTCATTACGAACATTTTAAACCAAAAATCTTAATTCTAGGCCTAGTAGTTTCCGAGAAAATGGAAATAAACCAAATTATGCCATACTTTTAGCTGAAAATATGTAAAAATATGTATGTTATTGTGCGATACACATATTTTTTCTCAAAAACGGTAAGCCTGGCGTGGTTTTGACCATAACAAGATTTGTAGAGGCATTCATTACGAACATTTTAAACCAAAAATCTTAATTCTAGGCCTAGTAGTTTCCGAGAAAATGGAAATAAACCAAATTATGCCATACTTTTAGCTGAAAATATGTAAAAATATGTATGTTATTGTGCGATACACATATTTTTTCTCAAAAACGGTAAATCTGGCGTGGTTTTGACCATAACAAGATTTGTAGAGGCATTCATTACGAACATTTTAAACCAAAAATCTTAATTCTAGGCCTAGTAGTTTCCGAGAAAATGAAAATAAACCAAATTATGCCATACTTTTAGCTAAAAATATGTATGTTATTGTGCGATGCACATATTTTTTCTCAAAAACGGTAAGTCTGGCGTGGTTTTGACCATAACAAGATTTGTAGAGGCATTCATTACGAACATTTTAAACCAAAAATCTTAATTCTAGGCCTAGTAGTTTCCGAGAAAATGGAAATAAACCAAATTATGCCATACTTTTAGCTGAAAATATGTAAAAATATGTATGTTATTGTGCGATACACATATTTTTTCTCAAAAACGGTAAGTCTGGCGTGGTTTTGACCATAACAAGATTTGTAGAGGCATTCATTACGAACATTTTAAACCAAAAATCTTAATTCTAGGCCTAGTAGTTTCCGAGAAAATGGAAATAAACCAAATTATGCCATACTTTTAGCTGAAAATATGTAAAAATATGTATGTTATTGTGCGATACACATATTTTTTCTCAAAAACGGTAAGTCTGGCGTGGTTTTGACCATAACAAGATTTGTAGAGGCATTCATTACGAACATTTTAAACCAAAAATCTTAATTCTAGGCCTAGTAGTTTCCGAGAAAATGAAAATAAACCAAATTATGCCATACTTTTAGCTAAAAATATGTATGTTATTGTGCGATGCACATATTTTTTCTCAAAAACGGTAAGTCTGGCGTGGTTTTGACCATAACAAGATTTGTAGAGGCATTCATTACGAACATTTTAAACCAAAAATCTTAATTCTAGGCCTAGTAGTTTCCGAGAAAATGAAAATAAACCAAATTATGCCATACTTTTAGCTAAAAATATGTATGTTATTGTGCGATGCACATATTTTTTCTCAAAAACGGTAAGTCTGGCGTGGTTTTGACCATAACAAGATTTGTAGAGGCATTCATTACGAACATTTTAAACCAAAAATCTTAATTCTAGGCCTAGTAGTTTCCGAGAAAATGGAAATAAACCAAATTATGCCATACTTTTAGCTGAAAATATGTAAAAATATGTATGTTATTGTGCGATACACATATTTTTTCTCAAAAACGGTAAGTCTGGCGTGGTTTTGACCATAACAAGATTTGTAGAGGCATTCATTACGAACATTTTAAACCAAAAATCTTAATTCTAGGCCTAGTAGTTTCCGAGAAAATGGAAATAAACCAAATTATGCCATACTTTTAGCTGAAAATATGTAAAAATATGTATGTTATTGTGCGATACACATATTTTTTCTCAAAAACGGTAAGTCTGGCGTGGTTTTGACCATAACAAGATTTGTAGAGGCATTCATTACGAACATTTTAAACCAAAAATCTTAATTCTAGGCCTAGTAGTTTCCGAGAAAATGAAAATAAACCAAATTATGCCATACTTTTAGCTAAAAATATGTATGTTATTGTGCGATGCACATATTTTTTCTCAAAAACGGTAAGTCTGGCGTGGTTTTGACCACAACAAGATTTGTAGAGGCATTCATTACGAACATTTTAAACCAAAAAATCTTAATTCTAGGCCTAGTAGTTTCCGAGAAAATGGAAATAAACCAAATTATGCCATACTTTTAGCTAAAAATATGTATGTTATTGTGCGATGCACATATTTTTTCTCAAAAAGGGTAAGTCTGGCGTGGTTTTGACCATAACAAGATTTGTAGAGGCATTCATTACGAACATTTTAAACCAAAAATCTTAATTCTAGGCCTAGTAGTTTCCGAGAAAATGAAAATAAACCAAATTATGCCATACTTTTAGCTAAAAATATGTATGTTATTGTGCGAAGCACATATTTTTTCTCAAAAACGGTAATTCTGGCGTGGTTTTGACCATAACAAGATTTGTAGAGGCATTCATTACGAACATTTTAAACCAAAAATCTTAATTCTAGGCCTAGTAGTTTCCGAGAAAATGGAAATAAACCAAATTATGCCATACTTTTAGCTGAAAATATGTAAAAATATGTATGTTATTGTGCGATACACATATTTTTTCTCAAAAACGGTAAGTCTGGCGTGGTTTTGACCATAACAAGATTTGTAGAGGCATTCATTACGAACATTTTAAACCAAAAATCTTAATTCTAGGCCTAGTAGTTTCCGAGAAAATGGAAATAAACCAAATTATGCCATACTTTTAGCTGAAAATATGTAAAAATATGTATGTTATTGTGCGATGCACATATTTTTTCTCAAAAACGGTAAGTCTGGCGTGGTTTTGACCATAACAAGATTTGTAGAGGCATTCATTACGAACATTTTAAACCAAAAATCTTAATTCTAGGCCTAGTAGTTTCCGAGAAAATGAAAATAAACCAAATTATGCCATACTTTTAGCTAAAAATATGTATGTTATTGTGCGATGCACATATTTTTTCTCAAAAACGGTAAGTCTGGCGTGGTTTTGACCATAACAAGATTTGTAGAGGCATTCATTACGAACATTTTAAACCAAAAATCTTAATTCTAGGCCTAGTAGTTTCCGAGAAAATGAAAATAAACCAAATTATGCCATACTTTTAGCTAAAAATGTGTATGTTATTGTGCGATGCACATATTTTTTCTCAAAAACGGTAAGTCTGGCGTGGTTTTGACCATAACAAGATTTGTAGAGGCATTCATTACGAACATTTTAAACCAAAAATCTTAATTCTAGGCCTAGTAGTTTCCGAGAAAATGGAAATAAACCAAATTATGCCATACTTTTAGCTAAAAATATGTATGTTATTGTGCGATGCACATATTTTTTCTCAAAAACGGTAAGTCTGGCGTGGTTTTGACCATAACAAGATTTGTAGAGGCATTCATTACGAACATTTTTAACCAAAAATCTTAATTCTAGGCCTAGTAGTTTCCGAGAAAATGAAAATAAACCAAATTATGCCATACTTTTAGCTAAAAATATGTATGTTATTGTGCGATGCACATATTTTTTCTCAAAAACGGTAAGTCTGGCGTGGTTTTGACCATAACAAGATTTGTAGAGGCATTCATTACGAACATTTTAAACCAAAAATCTTAATTCTAGGCCTAGTAGTTTCCGAGAAAATGAAAATAAACCAAATTATGCCATACTTTTAGCTAAAAATATGTATGTTATTGTGCGATGCACATATTTTTTCTCAAAAACGGTAAGTCTGGCGTGGTTTTGACCATAACAAGATTTGTAGAGGCATTCATTACGAACATTTTTAACCAAAAATCTTAATTCTAGGCCTAGTAGTTTCCGAGAAAATGGAAATAAACAAAATTATGCCATACTTTTAGCTAAAAATATGTATGTTATTGTGCGATGCACATATTTTTTCTCAAAAACGGTAAGTCTGGCGTGGTTTTGACCATAACAAGATTTGTAGAGGCATTCATTACGAACATTTTAAACCAAAAATCTTAATTCTAGGCCTAGTAGTTTCCGAGAAAATGGAAATAAACCAAATTATGCCATACTTTTAGCTGAAAATATGTAAAAATATGTATGTTATTGTGCGATACACATATTTTTTCTCAAAAACGGTAAGTCTGGCGTGGTTTTGACCATAACAAGATTTGTAGAGGCATTCATTACGAACATTTTAAACCAAAAATCTTAATTCTAGGCCTAGTAGTTTCCGAGAAAATGGAAATAAACCAAATTATGCCATACTTTTAGCTAAAAATATGTATGTTATTGTGCGATGCACATATTTTTTCTCAAAAACGGTAAGTCTGGCGTGGTTTTGACCATAACAAGATTTGTAGAGGCATTCATTACGAACATTTTAAACCAAAAATCTTAATTCTAGGCCTAGTAGTTTCCGAGAAAATGGAAATAAACCAAATTATGCCATACTTTTAGCTAAAAATATGTATGTTATTGTGCGATGCACATATTTTTTCTCAAAAACGGTAAGTCTGGCGTGGTTTTGACCATAACAAGATTTGTAGAGGCATTCATTACGAACATTTTAAACCAAAAATCTTAATTCTAGGCCTAGTAGTTTCCGAGAAAATGGAAATAAACCAAATTATGCCATACTTTTAGCTGAAAATATGTAAAAATATGTATGTTATTGTGCGATACACATATTTTTTCTCAAAAACGGTAAGTCTGGCGTGGTTTTGACCATAACAAGATTTGTAGAGGCATTCATTACGAACATTTTAAACCAAAAATCTTAATTCTAGGCCTAGTAGTTTCCGAGAAAATGAAAATAAACCAAATTATGCCATACTTTTAGCTAAAAATATGTATGTTATTGTGCGATGCACATATTTTTTCTCAAAAACGGTAAGTCTGGCGTGGTTTTGACCATAACAAGATTTGTAGAGGCATTCATTACGAACATTTTAAACCAAAAATCTTAATTCTAGGCCTAGTAGTTTCCGAGAAAATGGAAATAAACCAAATTATGCCATACTTTTAGCTAAAAATATGTATGTTATTGTGCGATACACATATTTTTTCTCAAAAACGGTAAGTCTGGCGTGGTTTTGACCATAACAAGATTTGTAGAGGCATTCATTACGAACATTTTAAACCAAAAATCTTAATTCTAGGCCTAGTAGTTTCCGAGAAAATGGAAATAAACCAAATTATGCCATACTTTTAGCTGAAAATATGTAAAAATATGTATGTTATTGTGCGATACACATATTTTTTCTCAAAAACGGTAAGTCTGGCGTGGTTTTGACCATAACAAGATTTGTAGAGGCATTCATTACGAACATTTTAAACCAAAAATCTTAATTCTAGGCCTAGTAGTTTCCGAGAAAATGGAAATAAACCAAATTATGCCATACTTTTAGCTGAAAATATGTAAAAATATGTATGTTATTGTGCGATGCACATATTTTTTCTCAAAAACGGTAAGTCTGGCGTGGTTTTGACCATAACAAGATTTGTAGAGGCATTCATTACGAACATTTTAAACCAAAAATCTTAATTCTAGGCCTAGTAGTTTCCGAGAAAATGAAAATAAACCAAATTATGCCATACTTTTAGCTGAAAATATGTAAAAATATGTATGTTATTGTGCGATACACATATTTTTTCTCAAAAACGGTAAGTCTGGCGTGGTTTTGACCATAACAAGATTTGTAGAGGCATTCATTACGAACATTTTAAATTAAAAATCTTAATTCTAGGCCTAGTAGTTTCCGAGAAAATGGAAATAAACCAAATTATGCCATACTTTTAGCTAAAAATATGTATGTTATTGTGCGATGCACATATTTTTTCTCAAAAAGGGTAAGTCTGGCGTGGTTTTGACCATAACAAGATTTGTAGAGGCATTCATTACGAACATTTTAAACCAAAAATCTTAATTCTAGGCCTAGTAGTTTCCGAGAAAATGGAAATAAACCAAATTATGCCATACTTTTAGCTAAAAATATGTATGTTATTGTGCGATGCACATATTTTTTCTCAAAAACGGTAAGTCTGGCGTGGTTTTGACCATAACAAGATTTGTAGAGGCATTCATTACGAACATTTTAAACCAAAAATCTTAATTCTAGGCCTAGTAGTTTCCGAGAAAATGGAAATAAACCAAATTATGCCATACTTTTAGCTGAAAATATGTAAAAATATGTATGTTATTGTGCGATACACATATTTTTTCTCAAAAACGGTAAGTCTGGCGTGGTTTTGACCATAACAAGATTTGTAGAGGCATTCATTACGAACATTTTAAACCAAAAATCTTAATTCTAGGCCTAGTAGTTTCCGAGAAAATGGAAATAAACCAAATTATGCCATACTTTTAGCTAAAAATATGTATGTTATTGTGCGATGCACATATTTTTTCTCAAAAACGGTAAGTCTGGCGTGGTTTTGACCATAACAAGATTTGTAGAGGCATTCATTACGAACATTTTAAACCAAAAATCTTAATTCTAGGCCTAGTAGTTTCCGAGAAAATGGAAATAAACCAAATTATGCCATACTTTTAGCTAAAAATATGTATGTTATTGTGCGATGCACATATTTTTTCTCAAAAACGGTAAGTCTGGCGTGGTTTTGACCATAACAAGATTTGTAGAGGCATTCATTACGAACATTTTAAACCAAAAATCTTAATTCTAGGCCTAGTAGTTTCCGAGAAAATGGAAATAAACCAAATTATGCCATACTTTTAGCTGAAAATATGTAAAAATATGTATGTTATTGTGCGATACACATATTTTTTCTCAAAAACGGTAAGTCTGGCGTGGTTTTGACCATAACAAGATTTGTAGAGGCATTCATTACGAACATTTTAAACCAAAAATCTTAATTCTAGGCCTAGTAGTTTCCGAGAAAATGGAAATAAACCAAATTATGCCATACTTTTAGCTAAAAATATGTATGTTATTGTGCGATACACATATTTTTTCTCAAAAACGGTAAGTCTGGCGTGGTTTTGACCATAACAAGATTTGTAGAGGCATTCATTACGAACATTTTAAACCAAAAATCTTAATTCTAGGCCTAGTAGTTTCCGAGAAAATGGAAATAAACCAAATTATGCCATACTTTTAGCTGAAAATATGTAAAAATATGTATGTTATTGTGCGATGCACATATTTTTTCTCAAAAACGGTAAGTCTGGCGTGGTTTTGACCATAACAAGATTTGTAGAGGCATTCATTACGAACATTTTAAACCAAAAATCTTAATTCTAGGCCTAGTAGTTTCCGAGAAAATGAAAATAAACCAAATTATGCCATACTTTTAGCTAAAAATATGTATGTTATTGTGCGATGCACATATTTTTTCTCAAAAACGGTAAGTCTTGCGTGGTTTTGACCATAACAAGATTTGTAGAGGCATTCATTACGAACATTTTAAACCAAAAATCTTAATTCTAGGCCTAGTAGTTTCCGAGAAAATGGAAATAAACCAAATTATGCCATACTTTTAGCTGAAAATATGTAAAAATATGTATGTTATTGTGCGATACACATATTTTTTCTCAAAAACGGTAAGTCTGGCGTTGTTTTGACCATAACAAGATTTGTAGAGGCATTCATTACGAACATTTTAAACCAAAAATCTTAATTCTAGGCCTAGTAGTTTCCGAGAAAATGGAAATAAACCAAATTATGCCATACTTTTAGCTAAAAATATGTATGTTATTGTGCGATGCACATATTTTTCTCAAAAACGGTAAGTCTGGCGTGGTTTTGACCATAACAAGATTTGTAGAGGCATTCATTACGAACATTTTAAACCAAAAATCTTAATTCTAGGCCTAGTAGTTTCCGAGAAAATGGAAATAAACCAAATTATGCCATACTTTTAGCTGAAAATATGTAAAAATATGTATGTTATTGTGCATACACGTATTTTTTCTCAAAAACGGTAAGTCTGGCGTGGTTTTGACCATAACAAGATTTGTAGAGGCATTCATTACGAACATTTTAAACCAAAAATCTTAATTCTAGGCCTAGTAGTTTCCGAGAAAATGGAAATAAACCAAATTATGCCATACTTTTAGCTAAAAATATGTATGTTATTGTGCGATGCACATATTTTTTCTCAAAAACGGTAAGTCTGGCGTGGTTTTGACCATAACAAGATTTGTAGAGGCATTCATTACGAACATTTTAAACCAAAAATCTTAATTCTAGGCCTAGTAGTTTCCGAGAAAATGAAAATAAACCAAATTATGCCATACTTTTAGCTAAAAATATGTATGTTATTGTGCGATGCACATATTTTTTCTCAAAAACGGTAAGTCTGGCGTGGTTTTGACCATAACAAGATTTGTAGAGGCATTCATTACGAACATTTTAAACCAAAAATCTTAATTCTAGGCCTAGTAGTTTCCGAGAAAATACATACACATATTTTTTCTCAAAAACGGTAAGTCTGGCGTGGTTTTGACCATAACAAGATTTGTAGAGGCATTCATTACGAACATTTTAAACCAAAAATCTTAATTCTAGGCCTAGTAGTTTCCGAGAAAATGGAAATAAACCAAATTATGCCATACTTTTAGCTAAAAATATGTATGTTATTGTGCGATGCACATATTTTTTCTCAAAAACGGTAAGTCTGGCGTGGTTTTGACCATAACAAGATTTGTAGAGGCATTCATTACGAACATTTTAAACCAAAAATCTTAATTCTAGGCCTAGTAGTTTCCGAGAAAATGGAAATAAACCAAATTATGCCATACTTTTAGCTAAAAATATGTATGTTATTGTGCGATGCACATATTTTTTCTCAAAAAGGGTAAGTCTGGCGTGGTTTTGACCATAACAAGATTTGTAGAGGCATTCATTACGAACATTTTAAACCAAAAATCTTAATTCTAGGCCTAGTAGTTTCCGAGAAAATGGAAATAAACCAAATTATGCCATACTTTTAGCTAAAAATATGTATGTTATTGTGCGATGCACATATTTTTTCTCAAAAACGGTAAGTCTGGCGTGGTTTTGACCATAACAAGATTTGTAGAGGCATTCATTACGAACATTTTAAACCAAAAATCTTAATTCTAGGCCTAGTAGTTTCCGAGAAAATGGAAATAAACCAAATTATGCCATACTTTTAGCTGAAAATATGTAAAAATATGTATGTTATTGTGCGATACACATATTTTTTCTCAAAAACGGTAAGTCTGGCGTGGTTTTGACCATAACAAGATTTGTAGAGGCATTCATTACGAACATTTTAAACCAAAAATCTTAATTCTAGGCCTAGTAGTTTCCGAGAAAATGAAAATAAACCAAATTATGCCATACTTTTAGCTAAAAATATGTATGTTATTGTGCGATGCACATATTTTTTCTCAAAAACGGTAAGTCTGGCGTGGTTTTGACCATAACAAGATTTGTAGAGGCATTCATTACGAACATTTTAAACCAAAAATCTTAATTCTAGGCCTAGTAGTTTCCGAGAAAATGGAAATAAACCAAATTATGCCATACTTTTAGCTAAAAATATGTATGTTATTGTGCGATACACATATTTTTTCTCAAAAACGGTAAGTCTGGCGTGGTTTTGACCATAACAAGATTTGTAGAGGCATTCATTACGAACATTTTAAACCAAAAATCTTAATTCTAGGCCTAGTAGTTTCCGAGAAAATGGAAATAAACCAAATTATGCCATACTTTTAGCTGAAAATATGTAAAAATATGTATGTTATTGTGCGATACACATATTTTTTCTCAAAAACGGTAAGTCTGGCGTGGTTTTGACCATAACAAGATTTGTAGAGGCATTCATTACGAACATTTTAAACCAAAAATCTTAATTCTAGGCCTAGTAGTTTCCGAGAAAATGGAAATAAATCAAATTATGCCATACTTTTAGCTAAAAATATGTATGTTATTGTGCGATGCACATATTTTTTCTCAAAAAGGGTAAGTCTGGCGTGGTTTTGACCATAACAAGATTTGTAGAGGCATTCATTACGAACATTTTAAACCAAAAATCTTAATTCTAGGCCTAGTAGTTTCCGAGAAAATGGAAATAAACCAAATTATGCCATACTTTTAGCTAAAAATATGTATGTTATTGTGCGATGCACATATTTTTTCTCAAAAACGGTAAGTCTGGCGTGGTTTTGACCATAACAAGATTTGTAGAGGCATTCATTACGAACATTTTAAACCAAAAATCTTAATTCTAGGCCTAGTAGTTTCCGAGAAAATGGAAATAAACCAAATTATGCCATACTTTTAGCTGAAAATATGTAAAAATATGTATGTTATTGTGCGATACACATATTTTTTCTCAAAAACGGTAAGTCTGGCGTGGTTTTGACCATAACAAGATTTGTAGAGGCATTCATTACGAACATTTTAAACCAAAAATCTTAATTCTAGGCCTAGTAGTTTCCGAGAAAATGGAAATAAACCAAATTATGCCATACTTTTAGCTAAAAATATGTATGTTATTGTGCGATGCACATATTTTTTCTCAAAAAGGGTAAGTCTGGCGTGGTTTTGACCATAACAAGATTTGTAGAGGCATTCATTACGAACATTTTAAACCAAAAATCTTAATTCTAGGCCTAGTAGTTTCCGAGAAAATGGAAATAAACCAAATTATGCCATACTTTTAGCTAAAAATATGTATGTTATTGTGCGATGCACATATTTTTTCTCAAAAACGGTAAGTCTGGCGTGGTTTTGACCATAACAAGATTTGTAGAGGCATTCATTACGAACATTTTAAACCAAAAATCTTAATTCTAGGCCTAGTAGTTTCCGAGAAAATGAAAATAAACCAAATTATGCCATACTTTTAGCTGAAAATATGTAAAAATATGTATGTTATTGTGCGATACACATATTTTTTCTCAAAAACGGTAAGTCTGGCGTGGTTTTGACCATAACAAGATTTGTAGAGGCATTCATTACGAACATTTTAAACCAAAAATCTTAATTCTAGGCCTAGTAGTTTCCGAGAAAATGAAAATAAACCAAATTATGCCATACTTTTAGCTAAAAATATGTATGTTATTGTGCGATGCACATATTTTTTCTCAAAAACGGTAAGGCTGGCGTGGTTTTGACCATAACAAGATTTGTAGAGGCATTCATTACGAACATTTTAAACCAAAAATCTTAATTCTAGGCCTAGTAGTTTCCGAGAAAATGAAAATAAACCAAATTATGCCATACTTTTAGCTAAAAATATGTATGTTATTGTGCGATGCACATATTTTTTCTCAAAAACGGTAAGTCTGGCGTGGTTTTGACCATAACAAGATTTGTAGAGGCATTCATTACGAACATTTTAAACCAAAAATCTTAATTCTAGGCCTAGTAGTTTCCGAGAAAATGGAAATAAACCAAATTATGCCATACTTTTAGCTAAAAATATGTATGTTATTGTGCGATGCACATATTTTTTCTCAAAAACGATAAGTCTGGCCTGGTTTTGACTATAACAAGATTTGTAGAGGCATTCATTACGAACATTTTAAACCAAAAATCTTAATTCTAGGCCTAGTAGTTTCCGAGAAAATGGAAATAAACCAAATTATGCCATACTTTTAGCTAAAAATATGTATGTTATTGTGCGATGCACATATTTTTTCTCAAAAACGGTAAGTCTGGCCTGGTTTTGACCATAACAAGATAACAAGATTTGTAGAGGCATTCATTACGAACATTTTAAACCAAAAATCTTAATTCTAGGCCTAGTAGTTTCCGAGAAAATGGAAATAAACCAAATTATGCCATACTTTTAGCTAAAAATATGTATGTTATTGTGCGATGCACATATTTTTTCTCAAAAAGGGTAAGTCTGGCGTGGTTTTGACCATAACAAGATTTGTAGAGGCATTCATTACGAACATTTTAAACCAAAAATCTTAATTCTAGGCCTAGTAGTTTCCGAGAAAATGAAAATAAACCAAATTATGCCATACTTTTAGCTAAAAATATGTATGTTATTGTGCGATGCACATATTTTTTCTCAAAAACGGTAAGTCTGGCGTGGTTTTGACCATAACAAGATTTGTAGAGGCATTCATTACGAACATTTTAAACCAAAAATCTTAATTCTAGGCCTAGTAGTTTCCGAGAAAATGGAAATAAACCAAATTATGCCATACTTTTAGCTAAAAATATGTATGTTATTGTGCGATGCACATATTTTTTCTCAAAAACGGTAAGTCTGGCGTGGTTTTGACCATAACAAGATTTGTAGAGGCATTCATTACGAACATTTTAAACCAAAAATCTTAATTCTAGGCCTAGTAGTTTCCGAGAAAATGGAAATAAACCAAATTATGCCATACTTTTAGCTAAAAATATGTATGTTATTGTGCGATGCACATATTTTTTCTCAAAAAGGGTAAGTCTGGCGTGGTTTTGACCATAACAAGATTTGTAGAGGCATTCATTACGAACATTTTAAACCAAAAATCTTAATTCTAGGCCTAGTAGTTTCCGAGAAAATGAAAATAAACCAAATTATGCCATACTTTTAGCTAAAAATATGTATGTTATTGTGCGATGCACATATTTTTTCTCAAAAACGGTAAGTCTGGCGTGGTTTTGACCATAACAAGATTTGTAGAGGCATTCATTACGAACATTTTAAACCAAAAATCTTAATTCTAGGCCTAGTAGTTTCCGAGAAAATACATACACATATTTTTTCTCAAAAACGGTAAGTCTGGCGTGGTTTTGACCATAACAAGATTTGTAGAGGCATTCATTACGAACATTTTAAACCAAAAATCTTAATTCTAGGCCTAGTAGTTTCCGAGAAAATGAAAATAAACCAAATTATGCCATACTTTTAGCTAAAAATATGTATGTTATTGTGCGATGCACATATTTTTTCTCAAAAACGGTAAGTCTGGCGTGGTTTTGACCATAACAAGATTTGTAGAGGCATTCATTACGAACATTTTAAACCAAAAATCTTAATTCTAGGCCTAGTAGTTTCCGAGAAAATGGAAATAAACCAAATTATGCCATACTTTTAGCTGAAAATATGTAAAAATATGTATGTTATTGTGCGATACACATATTTTTTCTCAAAAACGGTAAGTCTGGCGTGGTTTTGACCATAACAAGATTTGTAGAGGCATTCATTACGAACATTTTAAACCAAAAATCTTAATTCTAGGCCTAGTAGTTTCCGAGAAAATGGAAATAAACCAAATTATGCCATACTTTTAGCTAAAAATATGTATGTTATTGTGCGATGCACATATTTTTTCTCAAAAACGGTAAGTCTGGCGTGGTTTTGACCATAACAAGATTTGTAGAGGCATTCATTACGAACATTTTAAACCAAAAATCTTAATTCTAGGCCTAGTAGTTTCCGAGAAAATGGAAATAAACCAAATTATGCCATACTTTTAGCTGAAAATATGTAAAAATATGTATGTTATTGTGCGATACACATATTTTTTCTCAAAAACGGTAAGTCTGGCGTGGTTTTGACCATAACAAGATTTGTAGAGGCATTCATTACGAACATTTTAAACCAAAAATCTTAATTCTAGGCCTAGTAGTTTCCGAGAAAATGGAAATAAACCAAATTATGCCATACTTTTAGCTGAAAATATGTAAAAATATGTATGTTATTGTGCGATACACATATTTTTTCTCAAAAACGGTAAGTCTGGCGTGGTTTTGACCATAACAAGATTTGTAGAGGCATTCATTACGAACATTTTAAACCAAAAATCTTAATTCTAGGCCTAGTAGTTTCCGAGAAAATGGAAATAAACCAAATTATGCCATACTTTTAGCTAAAAATATGTATGTTATTGTGCGATGCACATATTTTTTCTCAAAAAGGGTAAGTCTGGCGTGGTTTTGACCATAACAAGATTTGTAGAGGCATTCATTACGAACATTTTAAACCAAAAATCTTAATTCTAGGCCTAGTAGTTTCCGAGAAAATGGAAATAAACCAAATTATGCCATACTTTTAGCTAAAAATATGTATGTTATTGTGCGATGCACATATTTTTTCTCAAAAACGGTAAGTCTGGCGTGGTTTTGACCATAACAAGATTTGTAGAGGCATTCATTACGAACATTTTAAACCAAAAATCTTAATTCTAGGCCTAGTAGTTTCCGAGAAAATGGAAATAAACCAAATTATGCCATACTTTTAGCTAAAAATATGTATGTTATTGTGCGATGCACATATTTTTTCTCAAAAACGGTAAGTCTGGCGTGGTTTTGACCATAACAAGATTTGTAGAGGCATTCATTACGAACATTTTAAACCAAAAATCTTAATTCTAGGCCTAGTAGTTTCCGAGAAAATGGAAATAAACCAAATTATGCCATACTTTTAGCTAAAAATATGTATGTTATTGTGCGATGCACATATTTTTTCTCAAAAAGGGTAAGTCTGGCGTGGTTTTGACCATAACAAGATTTGTAGAGGCATTCATTACGAACATTTTAAACCAAAAATCTTAATTCTAGGCCTAGTAGTTTCCGAGAAAATGGAAATAAACCAAATTATGCCATACTTTTAGCTAAAAATATGTATGTTATTGTGCGATGCACATATTTTTTCTCAAAAACGGTAAGTCTGGCGTGGTTTTGACCATAACAAGATTTGTAGAGGCATTCATTACGAACATTTTAAACCAAAAATCTTAATTCTAGGCCTAGTAGTTTCCGAGAAAATGGAAATAAACCAAATTATGCCATACTTTTAGCTGAAAATATGTAAAAATATGTATGTTATTGTGCGATACACATATTTTTTCTCAAAAACGGTAAGTCTGGCGTGGTTTTGACCATAACAAGATTTGTAGAGGCATTCATTACGAACATTTTAAACCAAAAATCTTAATTCTAGGCCTAGTAGTTTCCGAGAAAATGAAAATAAACCAAATTATGCCATACTTTTAGCTAAAAATATGTATGTTATTGTGCGATGCACATATTTTTTCTCAAAAACGGTAAGTCTGGCGTGGTTTTGACCATAACAAGATTTGTAGAGGCATTCATTACGAACATTTTAAACCAAAAATCTTAATTCTAGGCCTAGTAGTTTCCGAGAAAATGGAAATAAACCAAATTATGCCATACTTTTAGCTAAAAATATGTATGTTATTGTGCGATACACATATTTTTTCTCAAAAACGGTAAGTCTGGCGTGGTTTTGACCATAACAAGATTTGTAGAGGCATTCATTACGAACATTTTAAACCAAAAATCTTAATTCTAGGCCTAGTAGTTTCCGAGAAAATGGAAATAAACCAAATTATGCCATACTTTTAGCTGAAAATATGTAAAAATATGTATGTTATTGTGCGATACACATATTTTTTCTCAAAAACGGTAAGTCTGGCGTGGTTTTGACCATAACAAGATTTGTAGAGGCATTCATTACGAACATTTTAAACCAAAAATCTTAATTCTAGGCCTAGTAGTTTCCGAGAAAATGGAAATAAATCAAATTATGCCATACTTTTAGCTAAAAATATGTATGTTATTGTGCGATGCACATATTTTTTCTCAAAAAGGGTAAGTCTGGCGTGGTTTTGACCATAACAAGATTTGTAGAGGCATTCATTACGAACATTTTAAACCAAAAATCTTAATTCTAGGCCTAGTAGTTTCCGAGAAAATGGAAATAAACCAAATTATGCCATACTTTTAGCTAAAAATATGTATGTTATTGTGCGATGCACATATTTTTTCTCAAAAACGGTAAGTCTGGCGTGGTTTTGACCATAACAAGATTTGTAGAGGCATTCATTACGAACATTTTAAACCAAAAATCTTAATTCTAGGCCTAGTAGTTTCCGAGAAAATGGAAATAAACCAAATTATGCCATACTTTTAGCTGAAAATATGTAAAAATATGTATGTTATTGTGCGATACACATATTTTTTCTCAAAAACGGTAAGTCTGGCGTGGTTTTGACCATAACAAGATTTGTAGAGGCATTTATTACGAACATTTTAAACCAAAAATCTTAATTCTAGGCCTAGTAGTTTCCGAGAAAATGAAAATAAACCAAATTATGCCATACTTTTAGCTAAAAATATGTATGTTATTGTGCGATGCACATATTTTTTCTCAAAAAGGGTAAGTCTGGCGTGGTTTTGACCATAACAAGATTTGTAGAGGCATTCATTACGAACATTTTAAACCAAAAATCTTAATTCTAGGCCTAGTAGTTTCCGAGAAAATGGAAATAAACCAAATTATGCCATACTTTTAGCTAAAAATATGTATGTTATTGTGCGATGCACATATTTTTTCTCAAAAACGGTAAGTCTGGCGTGGTTTTGACCATAACAAGATTTGTAGAGGCATTCATTACGAACATTTTAAACCAAAAATCTTAATTCTAGGCCTAGTAGTTTCCGAGAAAATGAAAATAAACCAAATTATGCCATACTTTTAGCTGAAAATATGTAAAAATATGTATGTTATTGTGCGATACACATATTTTTTCTCAAAAACGGTAAGTCTGGCGTGGTTTTGACCATAACAAGATTTGTAGAGGCATTCATTACGAACATTTTAAACCAAAAATCTTAATTCTAGGCCTAGTAGTTTCCGAGAAAATGAAAATAAACCAAATTATGCCATACTTTTAGCTAAAAATATGTATGTTATTGTGCGATGCACATATTTTTTCTCAAAAACGGTAAGTCTGGCGTGGTTTTGACCATAACAAGATTTGTAGAGGCATTCATTACGAACATTTTAAACCAAAAATCTTAATTCTAGGCCTAGTAGTTTCCGAGAAAATGAAAATAAACCAAATTATGCCATACTTTTAGCTAAAAATATGTATGTTATTGTGCGATGCACATATTTTTTCTCAAAAACGGTAAGTCTGGCGTGGTTTTGACCATAACAAGATTTGTAGAGGCATTCATTACGAACATTTTAAACCAAAAATCTTAATTCTAGGCCTAGTAGTTTCCGAGAAAATGGAAATAAACCAAATTATGCCATACTTTTAGCTAAAAATATGTATGTTATTGTGCGATGCACATATTTTTTCTCAAAAACGGTAAGTCTGGCCTGGTTTTGACCATAACAAGATTTGTAGAGGCATTCATTACGAACATTTTAAACCAAAAATCTTAATTCTAGGCCTAGTAGTTTCCGAGAAAATGGAAATAAACCAAATTATGCCATACTTTTAGCTAAAAATATGTATGTTATTGTGCGATGCACATATTTTTTCTCAAAAACGGTAAGTCTGGCCTGGTTTTGACCATAACAAGATTTGTAGAGGCATTCATTACGAACATTTTAAACCAAAAATCTTAATTCTAGGCCTAGTAGTTTCCGAGAAAATGGAAATAAACCAAATTATGCCATACTTTTAGCTAAAAATATGTATGTTATTGTGCGATGCACATATTTTTTCTCAAAAACGGTAAGTCTGGCGTGGTTTTGACCATAACAAGATTTGTAGAGGCATTCATTACGAACATTTTAAACCAAAAATCTTAATTCTAGGCCTAGTAGTTTCCGAGAAAATGGAAATAAACCAAATTATGCCATACTTTTAGCTGAAAATATGTAAAAATATGTATGTTATTGTGCGATACACATATTTTTTCTCAAAAACGGTAAGTCTGGCGTGGTTTTGACCATAACAAGATTTGTAGAGGCATTCATTACGAACATTTTAAACCAAAAATCTTAATTCTAGGCCTAGTAGTTTCCGAGAAAATGGAAATAAACCAAATTATGCCATACTTTTAGCTAAAAATATGTATGTTATTGTGCGATGCACATATTTTTTCTCAAAAACGGTAAGTCTGGCGTGGTTTTGACCATAACAAGATTTGTAGAGGCATTCATTACGAACATTTTAAACCAAAAATCTTAATTCTAGGCCTAGTAGTTTCCGAGAAAATGGAAATAAACCAAATTATGCCATACTTTTAGCTG
This sequence comes from Myathropa florea, assembly GCA_930367185.1. Lineage (NCBI taxonomy): Eukaryota > Metazoa > Arthropoda > Insecta > Diptera > Syrphidae > Myathropa > Myathropa florea. Next base: position 38,437,741 of record OV884003.1, read on the forward strand.
AAAATATGTAAAAATATGTATGTTATTGTGCGATACACATATTTTTTCTCAAAAACGGTAAGTCTGGCGTGGTTTTGACCATAACAAGATTTGTAGAGGCATTCATTACGAACATTTTAAACCAAAAATCTTAATTCTAGGCCTAGTAGTTTCCGAGAAAATGAAAATAAACCAAATTATGCCATACTTTTAGCTAAAAATATGTATGTTATTGTGCGATGCACATATTTTTTCTCAAAAACGGTAAGTCTGGCGTGGTTTTGACCATAACAAGATTTGTAGAGGCATTCATTACGAACATTTTAAACCAAAAATCTTAATTCTAGGCCTAGTAGTTTCCGAGAAAATGGAAATAAACCAAATTATGCCATACTTTTAGCTAAAAATATGTATGTTATTGTGCGATGCACATATTTTTTCTCAAAAACGGTAAGTCTGGCGTGGTTTTGACCATAACAAGATTTGTAGAGGCATTCATTACGAACATTTTAAACCAAAAATCTTAATTCTAGGCCTAGTAGTTTCCGAGAAAATGAAAATAAACCAAATTATGCCATACTTTTAGCTAAAAATATGTATGTTATTGTGCGATGCACATATTTTTTCTCAAAAACGGTAAGTCTGGCGTGGTTTTGACCATAACAAGATTTGTAGAGGCATTCATTACCAACATTTTAAACCAAAAATCTTAATTCTAGGCCTAGTAGTTTCCGAGAAAATGAAAATAAACCAAATTATGCCATACTTTTAGCTAAAAATATGTATGTTATTGTGCGATGCACATATTTTTTCTCAAAAACGGTAAGTCTGGCGTGGTTTTGACCATAACAAGATTTGTAGAGGCATTCATTACGAACATTTTAAACCAAAAATCTTAATTCTAGGCCTAGTAGTTTCCGAGAAAATGGAAATAAACCAAATTATGCCATACTTTTAGCTAAAAATATGTATGTTATTGTGCGATGCACATATTTTTTCTCAAAAACGGTAAGTCTGGCGTGGTTTTGACCATAACAAGATTTGTAGAGGCATTCATTACGAACATTTTAAACCAAAAATCTTAATTCTAGGCCTAGTAGTTTCCGAGAAAATGGAAATAAACCAAATTATGCCATACTTTTAGCTGAAAATATGTAAAAATATGTATGTTATTGTGCGATACACATATTTTTTCTCAAAAACTGTAAGTCTGGCGTGGTTTTGACCATAACAAGATTTGTAGAGGCATTCATTACGAACATTTTAAACCAAAAATCTTAATTCTAGGCCTAGTAGTTTCCGAGAAAATGGAAATAAACCAAATTATGCCATACTTTTAGCTAAAAATATGTATGTTATTGTGCGATGCACATATTTTTTCTCAAAAACGGTAAGTCTGGCGTGGTTTTGACCATAACAAGATTTGTAGAGGCATTCATTACGAACATTTTAAACCAAAAATCTTAATTCTAGGCCTAGTAGTTTCCGAGAAAATGGAAATAAACCAAATTATGCCATACTTTTAGCTGAAAATATGTAAAAATATGTATGTTATTGTGCGATACACATATTTTTTCTCAAAAACGGTAAGTCTGGCGTGGTTTTGACCATAACAAGATTTGTAGAGGCATTCATTACGAACATTTTAAACCAAAAATCTTAATTCTAGGCCTAGTAGTTTCCGAGAAAATGAAAATAAACCAAATTATGCCATACTTTTAGCTAAAAATATGTATGTTATTGTGCGATGCACATATTTTTTCTCAAAAACGGTAAGTCTGGCGTGGTTTTGACCATAACAAGATTTGTAGAGGCATTCATTACGAACATTTTAAACCAAAAATCTTAATTCTAGGCCTAGTAGTTTCCGAGAAAATGAAAATAAACAAAATTATGCCATACTTTTAGCTAAAAATATGTATGTTATTGTGCGATGCACATATTTTTTCTCAAAAACGGTAAGTCTGGCGTGGTTTTGACCATAACAAGATTTGTAGAGGCATTCATTACAAACATTTTAAACCAAAAATCTTAATTCTAGGCCTAGTAGTTTCCGAGAAAATGGAAATAAACCAAATTATGCCATACTTTTAGCTAAAAATATGTATGTTATTGTGCGATGCACATATTTTTTCTCAAAAACGGTAAGTCTAGCGTGGTTTTGACCATAACAAGATTTGTAGAGGCATTCATTACGAACATTTTAAACCAAAAATCTTAATTCTAGGCCTAGTAGTTTCCGAGAAAATGGAAATAAACCAAATTATGCCATACTTTTAGCTGAAAATATGTAAAAATATGTATGTTATTGTGCGATACACATATTTTTTCTCAAAAACGGTAAGTCTGGCGTGGTTTTGACCATAACAAGATTTGTAGAGGCATTCATTACGAACATTTTAAACCAAAAATCTTAATTCTAGGCCTAGTAGTTTCCGAGAAAATGAAAATAAACCAAATTATGCCATACTTTTAGCTAAAAATATGTATGTTATTGTGCGATGCACATATTTTTTCTCAAAAACGGTAAGTCTGGCGTGGTTTTGACCATAACAAGATTTGTAGAGGCATTCATTACGAACATTTTAAACCAAAAATCTTAATTCTAGGCCTAGTAGTTTCCGAGAAAATGAAAATAAACCAAATTATGCCATACTTTTAGCTGAAAATATGTAAAAATATGTATGTTTTTGTGCGATGCACACATTTATTCTCAAAAATGGTAAGTCTGGCGTGGTTTTGAACATAACAAGATTTGTAGAGGCATTCATTACAAACATTTTAAACCAAAAATCTTAATTCTAGGCTCACTAGTTTCCGAGAAAATGAAAATAAACCAAATTATGCCATACTTTTAGCTGAAAATATGTAAAAATATGTATGTTATTGTGCGATACACATATTTTTTCTCAAAAACGGTAAGTCTGGCGTGGTTTTGACCAAAACAAGATTTGTAGAGGCATTCATTACGAACATTTTAAACCAAAAATCTTAATTCTAGGCCTAGTAGTTTCCGAGAAAATGGAAATAAACCAAATTATGCCATACTTTTAGCTGAAAATATGTAAAAATATGTATGTTATTGTGCGATACACATATTTTTTCTCAAAAACGGTAAGTCTGGCGTGGTTTTGACCATAACAAGATTTGTAGAGGCATTCATTACGAACATTTTAAACCAAAAATCTTAATTCTAGGCCTAGTAGTTTCCGAGAAAATGGAAATAAACCAAATTATGCCATACTTTTAGCTGAAAATATGTAAAAATATGTATGTTATTGTGCGATGCACATATTTTTTCTCAAAAACGGTAAGTCTGGCGTGGTTTTGACCATAACAAGATTTGTAGAGGCATTCATTACGAACATTTTAAACCAAAAATCTTAATTCTAGGCCTAGTAGTTTCCGAGAAAATGAAAATAAACCAAATTATGCCATACTTTTAGCTAAAAATATGTATGTTATTGTGCGATGCACATATTTTTTCTCAAAAACGGTAAGTCTGGCGTGGTTTTGACCATAACAAGATTTGTAGAGGCATTCATTACGAACATTTTAAACCAAAAATCTTAATTCTAGGCCTAGTAGTTTCCGAGAAAATGGAAATAAACCAAATTATGCCATACTTTTAGCTGAAAATATGTAAAAATATGTATGTTATTGTGCGATACACATATTTTTTCTCAAAAACGGTAAGTCTGGCTTGGTTTTGACCATAACAAGATTTGTAGAGGCATTCATTACGAACATTTTAAACCAAAAATCTTAATTCTAGGCCTAGTAGTTTCCGAGAAAATGAAAATAAACCAAATTATGCCATACTTTTAGCTAAAAATATGTATGTTATTGTGCGATGCACATATTTTTTCTCAAAAACGGTAAGTCTGGCGTGGTTTTGACCATAACAAGATTTGTAGAGGCATTCATTACGAACATTTTAAACCAAAAATCTTAATTCTAGGCCTAGTAGTTTCCGAGAAAATGAAAATAAACCAAATTATGCCATACTTTTAGCTAAAAATATGTATGTTATTGTGCGATGCACATATTTTTTCTCAAAAACGGTAAGTCTGGCGTGGTTTTGACCATAACAAGATTTGTAGAGGCATTCATTACGAACATTTTAAACCAAAAATCTTAATTCTAGGCCTAGTAGTTTCCGAGAAAATGGAAATAAACCAAATTATGCCATACTTTTAGCTGAAAATATGTAAAAATATGTATGTTATTGTGCGATACACATATTTTTTCTCAAAAACGGTAAGTCTGGCGTGGTTTTGACCATAACAAGATTTGTAGAGGCATTCATTACGAACATTTTAAACCAAAAATCTTAATTCTAGGCCTAGTAGTTTCCGAGAAAATGGAAATAAACCAAATTATGCCATACTTTTAGCTGAAAATATGTAAAAATATGTATGTTATTGTGCGATACACATATTTTTTCTCAAAAACGGTAAGTCTGGCGTGGTTTTGACCATAACAAGATTTGTAGAGGCATTCATTACGAACATTTTAAACCAAAAATCTTAATTCTAGGCCTAGTAGTTTCCGAGAAAATGGAAATAAACCAAATTATGCCATACTTTTAGCTAAAAATATGTATGTTATTGTGCGATGCACATATTTTTTCTCAAAAACGGTAAGTCTGGCGTGGTTTTGACCATAACAAGATTTGTAGAGGCATTCATTACGAACATTTTAAACCAAAAATCTTAATTCTAGGCCTAGTAGTTTCCGAGAAAATGGAAATAAACCAAATTATGCCATACTTTTAGCTGAAAATATGTAAAAATATGTATGTTATTGTGCGATACACATATTTTTTCTCAAAAACGGTAAGTCTGGCGTGGTTTTGACCATAACAAGATTTGTAGAGGCATTCATTACGAACATTTTAAACCAAAAATCTTAATTCTAGGCCTAGTAGTTTCCGAGAAAATGGAAATAAACCAAATTATGCCATACTTTTAGCTGAAAATATGTAAAAATATGTATGTTATTGTGCGATACACATATTTTTTCTCAAAAACGGTAAGTCTGGCGTGGTTTTGACCATAACAAGATTTGTAGAGGCATTCATTACGAACATTTTAAACCAAAAATCTTAATTCTAGGCCTAGTAGTTTCCGAGAAAATGGAAATAAACCAAATTATGCCATACTTTTAGCTGAAAATATGTAAAAATATGTATGTTATTGTGCGATACACATATTTTTTCTCAAAAACGGTAGGTCTGGCGTGGTTTTGACCATAACAAGATTTGTAGAGGCATTCATTACGAACATTTTAAACCAAAAATCTTAATTCTAGGCCTAGTAGTTTCCGAGAAAATGGAAATAAACCAAATTATGCCATACTTTTAGCTGAAAATATGTAAAAATATGTATGTTATTGTGCGATACACATATTTTTTCTCAAAAACGGTAAGTCTGGCGTGGTTTTGACCATAACAAGATTTGTAGAGGCATTCATTACGAACATTTTAAACCAAAAATCTTAATTCTAGGCCTAGTAGTTTCCGAGAAAATGGAAATAAACCAAATTATGCCATACTTTTAGCTGAAAATATGTAAAAATATGTATGTTATTGTGCGATACACATATTTTTTCTCAAAAACGGTAAGTCTGGCGTGGTTTTGACCATAACAAGATTTGTAGAGGCATTCATTACGAACATTTTAAACCAAAAATCTTAATTCTAGGCCTAGTAGTTTCCGAGAAAATGGAAATAAACCAAATTATGCCATACTTTTAGCTGAAAATATGTAAAAATATGTATGTTATTGTGCGATACACATATTTTTTCTCAAAAACGGTAAGTCTGGCGTGGTTTTGACCATAACAAGATTTGTAGAGGCATTCATTACGAACATTTTAAACCAAAAATCTTAATTCTAGGCCTAGTAGTTTCCGAGAAAATGGAAATAAACCAAATTATGCCATACTTTTAGCTGAAAATATGTAAAAATATGTATGTTATTGTGCGATACACATATTTTTTCTCAAAAACGGTAGGTCTGGCGTGGTTTTGACCATAACAAGATTTGTAGAGGCATTCATTACGAACATTTTAAACCAAAAATCTTAATTCTAGGCCTAGTAGTTTCCGAGAAAATGGAAATAAACCAAATTATGCCATACTTTTAGCTGAAAATATGTAAAAATATGTATGTTATTGTGCGATACACATATTTTTTCTCAAAAACGGTAAGTCTGGCGTGGTTTTGACCATAACAAGATTTGTAGAGGCATTCATTACGAACATTTTAAACCAAAAATCTTAATTCTAGGCCTAGTAGTTTCCGAGAAAATGGAAATAAACCAAATTATGCCATACTTTTAGCTGAAAATATGTAAAAATATGTATGTTATTGTGCGATGCACATATTTTTTCTCAAAAACGGTAAGTCTGGCGTGGTTTTGACCATAACAAGATTTGTAGAGGCATTCATTACGAACATTTTAAACCAAAAATCTTAATTCTAGGCCTAGTAGTTTCCGAGAAAATGAAAATAAACCAAATTATGCCATACTTTTAGCTAAAAATATGTATGTTATTGTGCGATGCACATATTTTTTCTCAAAAACGGTAAGTCTGGCGTGGTTTTGACCATAACAAGATTTGTAGAGGCATTCATTACGAACATTTTAAACCAAAAATCTTAATTCTAGGCCTAGTAGTTTCCGAGAAAATGAAAATAAACCAAATTATGCCATACTTTTAGCTAAAAATATGTATGTTATTGTGCGATGCACATATTTTTTCTCAAAAACGGTAAGTCTGGCGTGGTTTTGACCATAACAAGATTTGTAGAGGCATTCATTACGAACATTTTAAACCAAAAATCTTAATTCTAGGCCTAGTAGTTTCCGAGAAAATGGAAATAAACCAAATTATGCCATACTTTTAGCTGAAAATATGTAAAAATATGTATGTTATTGTGCGATACACATATTTTTTCTCAAAAACGGTAAGTCTGGCGTGGTTTTGACCATAACAAGATTTGTAGAGGCATTCATTACGAACATTTTAAACCAAAAATCTTAATTCTAGGCCTAGTAGTTTCCGAGAAAATGGAAATAAACCAAATTATGCCATACTTTTAGCTGAAAATATGTAAAAATATGTATGTTATTGTGCGATACACATATTTTTTCTCAAAAACGGTAAGTCTGGCGTGGTTTTGACCATAACAAGATTTGTAGAGGCATTCATTACGAACATTTTAAACCAAAAATCTTAATTCTAGGCCTAGTAGTTTCCGAGAAAATGGAAATAAACCAAATTATGCCATACTTTTAGCTAAAAATATGTATGTTATTGTGCGATGCACATATTTTTTCTCAAAAACGGTAAGTCTGGCGTGGTTTTGACCATAACAAGATTTGTAGAGGCATTCATTACGAACATTTTAAACCAAAAATCTTAATTCTAGGCCTAGTAGTTTCCGAGAAAATGGAAATAAACCAAATTATGCCATACTTTTAGCTGAAAATATGTAAAAATATGTATGTTATTGTGCGATACACATATTTTTTCTCAAAAACGGTAAGTCTGGCGTGGTTTTGACCATAACAAGATTTGTAGAGGCATTCATTACGAACATTTTAAACCAAAAATCTTAATTCTAGGCCTAGTAGTTTCCGAGAAAATGGAAATAAACCAAATTATGCCATACTTTTAGCTGAAAATATGTAAAAATATGTATGTTATTGTGCGATACACATATTTTTTCTCAAAAACGGTAAGTCTGGCGTGGTTTTGACCATAACAAGATTTGTAGAGGCATTCATTACGAACATTTTAAACCAAAAATCTTAATTCTAGGCCTAGTAGTTTCCGAGAAAATGGAAATAAACCAAATTATGCCATACTTTTAGCTGAAAATATGTAAAAATATGTATGTTATTGTGCGATACACATATTTTTTCTCAAAAACGGTAGGTCTGGCGTGGTTTTGACCATAACAAGATTTGTAGAGGCATTCATTACGAACATTTTAAACCAAAAATCTTAATTCTAGGCCTAGTAGTTTCCGAGAAAATGGAAATAAACCAAATTATGCCATACTTTTAGCTGAAAATATGTAAAAATATGTATGTTATTGTGCGATACACATATTTTTTCTCAAAAACGGTAAGTCTGGCGTGGTTTTGACCATAACAAGATTTGTAGAGGCATTCATTACGAACATTTTAAACCAAAAATCTTAATTCTAGGCCTAGTAGTTTCCGAGAAAATGGAAATAAACCAAATTATGCCATACTTTTAGCTGAAAATATGTAAAAATATGTATGTTATTGTGCGGTAAGTCTGGCGTGGTTTTGACCATAACAAGATTTGTAGAGGCATTCATTACGAACATTTTAAACCAAAAATCTTAATTCTAGGCCTAGTAGTTTCCGAGAAAATGGAAATAAACCAAATTATGCCATACTTTTAGCTGAAAATATGTAAAAATATGTATGTTATTGTGCGATACACATATTTTTTCTCAAAAACGGTAAGTCTGGCGTGGTTTTGACCATAACAAGATTTGTAGAGGCATTCATTACGAACATTTTAAACCAAAAATCTTAATTCTAGGCCTAGTAGTTTCCGAGAAAATGAAAATAAACCAAATTATGCCATACTTTTAGCTCAAAATATGTATGTTATTGTGCGATGCACATATTTTTTCTCAAAAACGGTAAGTCTGGCGTGGTTTTGACCATAACAAGATTTGTAGAGGCATTCATTACGAACATTTTAAACCAAAAATCTTAATTCTAGGCCTAGTAGTTTCCGAGAAAATGAAAATAAACCAAATTATGCCATACTTTTAGCTAAAAATATGTATGTTATTGTGCGATGCACATATTTTTTCTCAAAAACGGTAAGTCTGGCGTGGTTTTGACCATAACAAGATTTGTAGAGGCATTCATTACGAACATTTTAAACCAAAAATCTTAATTCTAGGCCTAGTAGTTTCCGAGAAAATGGAAATAAACCAAATTATGCCATACTTTTAGCTGAAAATATGTAAAAATATGTATGTTATTGTGCGATACACATATTTTTTCTCAAAAACGGTAAGTCTGGCGTGGTTTTGACCATAACAAGATTTGTAGAGGCATTCATTACGAACATTTTAAACCAAAAATCTTAATTCTAGGCCTAGTAGTTTCCGAGAAAATGGAAATAAACCAAATTATGCCATACTTTTAGCTAAAAATATGTATGTTATTGTGCGATGCACATATTTTTTCTCAAAAAGGGTAAGTCTGGCGTGGTTTTGACCATAACAAGATTTGTAGAGGCATTCATTACGAACATTTTAAACCAAAAATCTTAATTCTAGGCCTAGTAGTTTCCGAGAAAATGGAAATAAACCAAATTATGCCATACTTTTAGCTAAAAATATGTATGTTATTGTGCGATGCACATATTTTTTCTCAAAAACGGTAAGTCTGGCGTGGTTTTGACCATAACAAGATTTGTAGAGGCATTCATTACGAACATTTTAAACCAAAAATCTTAATTCTAGGCCTAGTAGTTTCCGAGAAAATGGAAATAAACCAAATTATGCCATACTTTTAGCTAAAAATATGTATGTTATTGTGCGATGCACATATTTTTTCTCAAAAACGGTAAGTCTGGCGTGGTTTTGACCATAACAAGATTTGTAGAGGCATTCATTACGAACATTTTAAACCAAAAATCTTAATTCTAGGCCTAGTAGTTTCCGAGAAAATGGAAATAAACCAAATTATGCCATACTTTTAGCTGAAAATATGTAAAAATATGTATGTTATTGTGCGATACACATATTTTTTCTCAAAAACGGTAAGTCTGGCGTGGTTTTGACCATAACAAGATTTGTAGAGGCATTCATTACGAACATTTTAAACCAAAAATCTTAATTCTAGGCCTAGTAGTTTCCGAGAAAATGGAAATAAACCAAATTTTGCCATACTTTTAGCTGAAAATATGTAAAAATATGTATGTTATTGTGCGATACACATATTTTTTCTCAAAAACGGTAAGTCTGGCGTGGTTTTGACCATAACAAGATTTGTAGAGGCATTCATTACGAACATTTTAAACCAAAAATCTTAATTCTAGGCCTAGTAGTTTCCGAGAAAATGGAAATAAACCAAATTATGCCATACTTTTAGCTGAAAATATGTAAAAATATGTATGTTATTGTGCGATACACATATTTTTTCTCAAAAACGGTAAGTCTGGCGTGGTTTTGACCATAACAAGATTTGTAGAGGCATTCATTACGAACATTTTAAACCAAAAATCTTAATTCTAGGCCTAGTAGTTTCCGAGAAAATGGAAATAAACCAAATTATGCCATACTTTTAGCTGAAAATATGTAAAAATATGTATGTTATTGTGCGATACACATATTTTTTCTCAAAAACGGTAAGTCTGGCGTGGTTTTGACCATAACAAGATTTGTAGAGGCATTCATTACGAACATTTTAAACCAAAAATCTTAATTCTAGGCCTAGTAGTTTCCGAGAAAATGGAAATAAACCAAATTATGCCATACTTTTAGCTGAAAATATGTAAAAATATGTATGTTATTGTGCGATACACATATTTTTTCTCAAAAACGGTAAGTCTGGCGTGGTTTTGACCATAACAAGATTTGTAGAGGCATTCATTACGAACATTTTAAACCAAAAATCTTAATTCTAGGCCTAGTAGTTTCCGAGAAAATGGAAATAAACCAAATTATGCCATACTTTTAGCTGAAAATATGTAAAAATATGTATGTTATTGTGCGATACACATATTTTTTCTCAAAAACGGTAAGTCTGGCGTGGTTTTGACCATAACAAGATTTGTAGAGGCATTCATTACGAACATTTTAAACCAAAAATCTTAATTCTAGGCCTAGTAGTTTCCGAGAAAATGGAAATAAACCAAATTATGCCATACTTTTAGCTGAAAATATGTAAAAATATGTATGTTATTGTGCGATACACATATTTTTTCTCAAAAACGGTAAGTCTGGCGTGGTTTTGACCATAACAAGATTTGTAGAGGCATTCATTACGAACATTTTAAACCAAAAATCTTAATTCTAGGCCTAGTAGTTTCCGAGAAAATGGAAATAAACCAAATTATGCCATACTTTTAGCTAAAAATATGTATGTTATTGTGCGATGCACATATTTTTTCTCAAAAACGGTAAGTCTGGCGTGGTTTTGACCATAACAAGATTTGTAGAGGCATTCATTACGAACATTTTAAACCAAAAATCTTAATTCTAGGCCTAGTAGTTTCCGAGAAAATGAAAATAAACCAAATTATGCCATACTTTTAGCTAAAAATATGTATGTTATTGTGCGATGCACATATTTTTTCTCAAAAACGGTAAGTCTGGCGTGGTTTTGACCATAACAAGATTTGTAGAGGCATTCATTACGAACATTTTAAACCAAAAATCTTAATTCTAGGCCTAGTAGTTTCCGAGAAAATGAAAATAAACCAAATTATGCCATACTTTTAGCTAAAAATATGTATGTTATTGTGCGATGCACATATTTTTTCTCAAAAACGGTAAGTCTGGCGTGGTTTTGACCATAACAAGATTTGTAGAGGCATTCATTACGAACATTTTAAACCAAAAATCTTAATTCTAGGCCTAGTAGTTTCCGAGAAAATGGAAATAAACCAAATTATGCCATACTTTTAGCTGAAAATATGTAAAAATATGTATGTTATTGTGCGATACACATATTTTTTCTCAAAAACGGTAAGTCTGGCGTGGTTTTGACCATAACAAGATTTGTAGAGGCATTCATTACGAACATTTTAAACCAAAAATCTTAATTCTAGGCCTAGTAGTTTCCGAGAAAATGGAAATAAACCAAATTATGCCATACTTTTAGCTGAAAATATGTAAAAATATGTATGTTATTGTGCGATACACATATTTTTTCTCAAAAACGGTAAGTCTGGCGTGGTTTTGACCATAACAAGATTTGTAGAGGCATTCATTACGAACATTTTAAACCAAAAATCTTAATTCTAGGCCTAGTAGTTTCCGAGAAAATGGAAATAAACCAAATTATGCCATACTTTTAGCTGAAAATATGTAAAAATATGTATGTTATTGTGCGATACACATATTTTTTCTCAAAAACGGTAAGTCTGGCGTGGTTTTGACCATAACAAGATTTGTAGAGGCATTCATTACGAACATTTTAAACCAAAAATCTTAATTCTAGGCCTAGTAGTTTCCGAGAAAATGGAAATAAACCAAATTATGCCATACTTTTAGCTAAAAATATGTATGTTATTGTGCGATGCACATATTTTTTCTCAAAAACGGTAAGTCTGGCGTGGTTTTGACCATAACAAGATTTGTAGAGGCATTCATTACGAACATTTTAAACCAAAAATCTTAATTCTAGGCCTAGTAGTTTCCGAGAAAATGAAAATAAACCAAATTATGCCATACTTTTAGCTAAAAATATGTATGTTATTGTGCGATGCACATATTTTTTCTCAAAAACGGTAAGTCTGGCGTGGTTTTGACCATAACAAGATTTGTAGAGGCATTCATTACGAACATTTTAAACCAAAAATCTTAATTCTAGGCCTAGTAGTTTCCGAGAAAATGAAAATAAACCAAATTATGCCATACTTTTAGCTAAAAATATGTATGTTATTGTGCGATGCACATATTTTTTCTCAAAAACGGTAAGTCTGGCGTGGTTTTGACCATAACAAGATTTGTAGAGGCATTCATTACGAACATTTTAAACCAAAAATCTTAATTCTAGGCCTAGTAGTTTCCGAGAAAATGGAAATAAACCAAATTATGCCATACTTTTAGCTGAAAATATGTAAAAATATGTATGTTATTGTGCGATACACATATTTTTTCTCAAAAACGGTAAGTCTGGCGTGGTTTTGACCATAACAAGATTTGTAGAGGCATTCATTACGAACATTTTAAACCAAAAATCTTAATTCTAGGCCTAGTAGTTTCCGAGAAAATGGAAATAAACCAAATTATGCCATACTTTTAGCTGAAAATATGTAAAAATATGTATGTTATTGTGCGATACACATATTTTTTCTCAAAAACGGTAAGTCTGGCGTGGTTTTGACCATAACAAGATTTGTAGAGGCATTCATTACGAACATTTTAAACCAAAAATCTTAATTCTAGGCCTAGTAGTTTCCGAGAAAATGAAAATAAACCAAATTATGCCATACTTTTAGCTAAAAATATGTATGTTATTGTGCGATGCACATATTTTTTCTCAAAAACGGTAAGTCTGGCGTGGTTTTGACCATAACAAGATTTGTAGAGGCATTCATTACGAACATTTTAAACCAAAAATCTTAATTCTAGGCCTAGTAGTTTCCGAGAAAATGAAAATAAACCAAATTATGCCATACTTTTAGCTAAAAATATGTATGTTATTGTGCGATGCACATATTTTTTCTCAAAAACGGTAAGTCTGGCGTGGTTTTGACCATAACAAGATTTGTAGAGGCATTCATTACGAACATTTTAAACCAAAAATCTTAATTCTAGGCCTAGTAGTTTCCGAGAAAATGGAAATAAACCAAATTATGCCATACTTTTAGCTGAAAATATGTAAAAATATGTATGTTATTGTGCGATACACATATTTTTTCTCAAAAACGGTAAGTCTGGCGTGGTTTTGACCGTAACAAGATTTGTAGAGGCATTCATTACGAACATTTTAAACCAAAAATCTTAATTCTAGGCCTAGTAGTTTCCGAGAAAATGAAAATAAACCAAATTATGCCATACTTTTAGCTAAAAATATGTATGTTATTGTGCGATGCACATATTTTTTCTCAAAAACGGTAAGTCTGGCGTGGTTTTGACCATAACAAGATTTGTAGAGGCATTCATTACGAACATTTTAAACCAAAAATCTTAATTCTAGGCCTAGTAGTTTCCGAGAAAACGAAAATAAACCAAATTATGCCATACTTTTAGCTAAAAATATGTATGTTATTGTGCGATGCACATATTTTTTCTCAAAAACGGTAAGTCTGGCGTGGTTTTGACCATAACAAGATTTGTAGAGGCATTCATTACGAACATTTTAAACCAAAAATCTTAATTCTAGGCCTAGTAGTTTCCGAGAAAATGGAAATAAACCAAATTATGCCATACTTTTAGCTGAAAATATGTAAAAATATGTATGTTATTGTGCGATACACATATTTTTTCTCAAAAACGGTAAGTCTGGCGTGGTTTTGACCATAACAAGATTTGTAGAGGCATTCATTACGAACATTTTAAACCAAAAATCTTAATTCTAGGCCTAGTAGTTTCCGAGAAAATGGAAATAAACCAAATTATGCCATACTTTTAGCTAAAAATATGTATGTTATTGTGCGATGCACATATTTTTTCTCAAAAACGGTAAGTCTGGCGTGGTTTTGACCATAACAAGATTTGTAGAGGCATTCATTACGAACATTTTAAACCAAAAATCTTAATTCTAGGCCTAGTAGTTTCCGAGAAAATGGAAATAAACCAAATTATGCCATACTTTTAGCTGAAAATATGTAAAAATATGTATGTTATTGTGCGATACACATATTTTTTCTCAAAAACGGTAAGTCTGGCGTGGTTTTGACCATAACAAGATTTGTAGAGGCATTCATTACGAACATTTTAAACCAAAAATCTTAATTCTAGGCCTAGTAGTTTCCGAGAAAATGGAAATAAACCAAATTATGCCATACTTTTAGCTGAAAATATGTAAAAATATGTATGTTATTGTGCGATACACATATTTTTTCTCAAAAACGGTAAGTCTGGCGTGGTTTTGACCATAAGAAGATTTGTAGAGGCATTCATTACGAACATTTTAAACCAAAAATCTTAATTCTAGGCCTAGTAGTTTCCGAGAAAATGGAAATAAACCAAATTATGCCATACTTTTAGCTGAAAATATGTAAAAATATGTATGTTATTGTGCGATACACATATTTTTTCTCAAAAACGGTAAGTCTGGCGTGGTTTTGACCATAACAAGATTTGTAGAGGCATTCATTACGAACATTTTAAACCAAAAATCTTAATTCTAGGCCTAGTAGTTTCCGAGAAAATGGAAATAAACCAAATTATGCCATACTTTTAGCTGAAAATATGTATGTTATTGTGCGATGCACATATTTTTTCTCAAAAACGGTAAGTCTGGCGTGGTTTTGACCATAACAAGATTTGTAGAGGCATTCATTACGAACATTTTAAACCAAAAATCTTAATTCTAGGCCTAGTAGTTTCCGAGAAAATGAAAATAAACCAAATTATGCCATACTTTTAGCTAAAAATATGTATGTTATTGTGCGATGCACATATTTTTTCTCAAAAACGGTAAGTCTGGCGTGGTTTTGACCATAACAAGATTTGTAGAGGCATTCATTACGAACATTTTAAACCAAAAATCTTAATTCTAGGCCTAGTAGTTTCCGAGAAAATGGAAATAAACCAAATTATGCCATACTTTTAGCTGAAAATATGTAAAAATATGTATGTTATTGTGCGATACACATATTTTTTCTCAAAAACGGTAAGTCTGGCGTGGTTTTGACCATAACAAGATTTGTAGAGGCATTCATTACGAACATTTTAAACCAAAAATCTTAATTCTAGGCCTAGTAGTTTCCGAGAAAACGAAAATAAACCAAATTATGCCATACTTTTAGCTAAAAATATGTATGTTATTGTGCGATGCACATATTTTTTCTCAAAAACGGTAAGTCTGGCGTGGTTTTGACCATAACAAGATTTGTAGAGGCATTCATTACGAACATTTTAAACCAAAAATCTTAATTCTAGGCCTAGTAGTTTCCGAGAAAATGGAAATAAACCAAATTATGCCATACTTTTAGCTGAAAATATGTAAAAATATGTATGTTATTGTGCGATACACATATTTTTTCTCAAAAACGGTAAGTCTGGCGTGGTTTTGACCATAACAAGATTTGTAGAGGCATTCATTACGAACATTTTAAACCAAAAATCTTAATTCTAGGCCTAGTAGTTTCCGAGAAAATGAAAATAAACCAAATTATGCCATACTTTTAGCTAAAAATATGTATGTTATTGTGCGATGCACATATTTTTTCTCAAAAACGGTAAGTCTGGCGTGGTTTTGACCATAACAAGATTTGTAGAGGCATTCATTACGAACATTTTAAACCAAAAATCTTAATTCTAGGCCTAGTAGTTTCCGAGAAAATGAAAATAAACCAAATTATGCCATACTTTTAGCTAAAAATATGTATGTTATTGTGCGATGCACATATTTTTTCTCAAAAACGGTAAGTCTGGCGTGGTTTTGACCATAACAAGATTTGTAGAGGCATTCATTACGAACATTTTAAACCAAAAATCTTAATTCTAGGCCTAGTAGTTTCCGAGAAAATGGAAATAAACCAAATTATGCCATACTTTTAGCTGAAAATATGTAAAAATATGTATGTTATTGTGCGATACACATATTTTTTCTCAAAAACGGTAAGTCTGGCGTGGTTTTGACCGTAACAAGATTTGTAGAGGCATTCATTACGAACATTTTAAACCAAAAATCTTAATTCTAGGCCTAGTAGTTTCCGAGAAAATGAAAATAAACCAAATTATGCCATACTTTTAGCTAAAAATATGTATGTTATTGTGCGATGCACATATTTTTTCTCAAAAACGGTAAGTCTGGCGTGGTTTTGACCATAACAAGATTTGTAGAGGCATTCATTACGAACATTTTAAACCAAAAATCTTAATTCTAGGCCTAGTAGTTTCCGAGAAAACGAAAATAAACCAAATTATGCCATACTTTTAGCTAAAAATATGTATGTTATTGTGCGATGCACATATTTTTTCTCAAAAACGGTAAGTCTGGCGTGGTTTTGACCATAACAAGATTTGTAGAGGCATTCATTACGAACATTTTAAACCAAAAATCTTAATTCTAGGCCTAGTAGTTTCCGAGAAAATGGAAATAAACCAAATTATGCCATACTTTTAGCTGAAAATATGTAAAAATATGTATGTTATTGTGCGATACACATATTTTTTCTCAAAAACGGTAAGTCTGGCGTGGTTTTGACCATAACAAGATTTGTAGAGGCATTCATTACGAACATTTTAAACCAAAAATCTTAATTCTAGGCCTAGTAGTTTCCGAGAAAATGGAAATAAACCAAATTATGCCATACTTTTAGCTAAAAATATGCATGTTATTGTGCGATGCACATATTTTTTCTCAAAAACGGTAAGTCTGGCGTGGTTTTGACCATAACAAGATTTGTAGAGGCATTCATTACGAACATTTTAAACCAAAAATCTTAATTCTAGGCCTAGTAGTTTCCGAGAAAATGGAAATAAACCAAATTATGCCATACTTTTAGCTGAAAATATGTAAAAATATGTATGTTATTGTGCGATACACATATTTTTTCTCAAAAACGGTAAGTCTGGCGTGGTTTTGACCATAACAAGATTTGTAGAGGCATTCATTACGAACATTTTAAACCAAAAATCTTAATTCTAGGCCTAGTAGTTTCCGAGAAAATGGAAATAAACCAAATTATGCCATACTTTTAGCTGAAAATATGTAAAAATATGTATGTTATTGTGCGATACACATATTTTTTCTCAAAAACGGTAAGTCTGGCGTGGTTTTGACCATAAGAAGATTTGTAGAGGCATTCATTACGAACATTTTAAACCAAAAATCTTAATTCTAGGCCTAGTAGTTTCCGAGAAAATGGAAATAAACCAAATTATGCCATACTTTTAGCTGAAAATATGTAAAAATATGTATGTTATTGTGCGATACACATATTTTTTCTCAAAAACGGTAAGTCTGGCGTGGTTTTGACCATAACAAGATTTGTAGAGGCATTCATTACGAACATTTTAAACCAAAAATCTTAATTCTAGGCCTAGTAGTTTCCGAGAAAATGGAAATAAACCAAATTATGCCATACTTTTAGCTGAAAATATGTAAAAATATGTATGTTATTGTGCGATACACATATTTTTTCTCAAAAACGGTAAGTCTGGCGTGGTTTTGACCATAACAAGATTTGTAGAGGCATTCATTACGAACATTTTAAACCAAAAATCTTAATTCTAGGCCTAGTAGTTTCCGAGAAAATGGAAATAAACCAAATTATGCCATACTTTTAGCTAAAAATATGTATGTTATTGTGCGATGCACATATTTTTTCTCAAAAACGGTAAGTCTGGCGTGGTTTTGACCATAACAAGATTTGTAGAGGCATTCATTACGAACATTTTAAACCAAAAATCTTAATTCTAGGCCTAGTAGTTTCCGAGAAAATGGAAATAAACCAAATTATGCCATACTTTTAGCTGAAAATATGTAAAAATATGTATGTTATTGTGCGATACACATATTTTTTCTCAAAAACGGTAAGTCTGGCGTGGTTTTGACCATAACAAGATTTGTAGAGGCATTCATTACGAACATTTTAAACCAAAAATCTTAATTCTAGGCCTAGTAGTTTCCGAGAAAATGAAAATAAACCAAATTATGCCATACTTTTAGCTAAAAATATGTATGTTATTGTGCGATGCACATATTTTTTCTCAAAAACGGTAAGTTTGGCGTGGTTTTGACCATAACAAGATTTGTAGAGGCATTCATTACGAACATTTTAAACCAAAAATCTTAATTCTAGGCCTAGTAGTTTCCGAGAAAATGAAAATAAACCAAATTATGCCATACTTTTAGCTAAAAATATGTATGTTATTGTGCGATGCACATATTTTTTCTCAAAAACGGTAAGTCTGGCGTGGTTTTGACCATAACAAGATTTGTAGAGGCATTCATTACGAACATTTTAAACCAAAAATCTTAATTCTAGGCCTAGTAGTTTCCGAGAAAATGGAAATAAACCAAATTATGCCATACTTTTAGCTGAAAATATGTAAAAATATGTATGTTATTGTGCGATACACATATTTTTTCTCAAAAACGGTAAGTCTGGCGTGGTTTTGACCATAACAAGATTTGTAGAGGCATTCATTACGAACATTTTAAACCAAAAATCTTAATTCTAGGCCTAGTAGTTTCCGAGAAAATGGAAATAAACCAAATTATGCCATACTTTTAGCTGAAAATATGTAAAAATATGTATGTTATTGTGCGATACACATATTTTTTCTCAAAAACGGTAAGTCTGGCGTGGTTTTGACCATAACAAGATTTGTAGAGGCATTCATTACGAACATTTTAAACCAAAAATCTTAATTCTAGGCCTAGTAGTTTCCGAGAAAATGGAAATAAACCAAATTATGCCATACTTTTAGCTAAAAATATGTATGTTATTGTGCGATGCACATATTTTTTCTCAAAAACGGTAAGTCTGGCGTGGTTTTGACCATAACAAGATTTGTAGAGGCATTCATTACGAACATTTTAAACCAAAAATCTTAATTCTAGGCCTAGTAGTTTCCGAGAAAATGGAAATAAACCAAATTATGCCATACTTTTAGCTGAAAATATGTAAAAATATGTATGTTATTGTGCGATACACATATTTTTTCTCAAAAACGGTAAGTCTGGCGTGGTTTTGACCATAACAAGATTTGTAGAGGCATTCATTACGAACATTTTAAACCAAAAATCTTAATTCTAGGCCTAGTAGTTTCCGAGAAAATGAAAATAAACCAAATTATGCCATACTTTTAGCTAAAAATATGTATGTTATTGTGCGATGCACATATTTTTTCTCAAAAACGGTAAGTCTGGCGTGGTTTTGACCATAACAAGATTTGTAGAGGCATTCATTACGAACATTTTAAACCAAAAATCTTAATTCTAGGCCTAGTAGTTTCCGAGAAAATGAAAATAAACCAAATTATGCCATACTTTTAGCTAAAAATATGTATGTTATTGTGCGATGCACATATTTTTTCTCAAAAACGGTAAGTCTGGCGTGGTTTTGACCATAACAAGATTTGTAGAGGCATTCATTACGAACATTTTAAACCAAAAATCTTAATTCTAGGCCTAGTAGTTTCCGAGAAAATGAAAATAAACCAAATTATGCCATACTTTTAGCTAAAAATATGTATGTTATTGTGCGATGCACATATTTTTTCTCAAAAACGGTAAGTCTGGCGTGGTTTTGACCATAACAAGATTTGTAGAGGCATTCATTACGAACATTTTAAACCAAAAATCTTAATTCTAGGCCTAGTAGTTTCCGAGAAAATGAAAATAAACCAAATTATGCCATACTTTTAGCTAAAAATATGTATGTTATTGTGCGATGCACATATTTTTTCTCAAAAACGGTAAGTCTGGCGTGGTTTTGACCATAACAAGATTTGTAGAGGCATTCATTACGAACATTTTAAACCAAAAATCTTAATTCTAGGCCTAGTAGTTTCCGAGAAAATGGAAATAAACCAAATTATGCCATACTTTTAGCTGAAAATATGTAAAAATATGTATGTTATTGTGCGATACACATATTTTTTCTCAAAAACGGTAAGTCTGGCGTGGTTTTGACCATAACAAGATTTGTAGAGGCATTCATTACGAACATTTTAAACCAAAAATCTTAATTCTAGGCCTAGTAGTTTCCGAGAAAATGGAAATAAACCAAATTATGCCATACTTTTAGCTGAAAATATGTAAAAATATGTATGTTATTGTGCGATACACATATTTTTTCTCAAAAACGGTAAGTCTGGCGTGGTTTTGACCATAACAAGATTTGTAGAGGCATTCATTACGAACATTTTAAACCAAAAATCTTAATTCTAGGCCTAGTAGTTTCCGAGAAAATGGAAATAAACCAAATTATGCCATACTTTTAGCTAAAAATATGTATGTTATTGTGCGATGCACATATTTTTTCTCAAAAACGGTAAGTCTGGCGTGGTTTTGACCATAACAAGATTTGTAGAGGCATTCATTACGAACATTTTAAATTAAAAATCTTAATTCTAGGCCTAGTAGTTTCCGAGAAAATGGAAATAAACCAAATTATGCCATACTTTTAGCTGAAAATATGTAAAAATATGTATGTTATTGTGCGATACACATATTTTTTCTCAAAAACGGTAAGTCTGGCGTGGTTTTGACCATAACAAGATTTGTAGAGGCATTCATTACGAACATTTTAAACCAAAAATCTTAATTCTAGGCCTAGTAGTTTCCGAGAAAATGAAAATAAACCAAATTATGCCATACTTTTAGCTAAAAATATGTATTTTATTGTGCGATGCACATATTTTTTCTCAAAAACGGTAAGTCTGGCGTGGTTTTGACCATAACAAGATTTGTAGAGGCATTCATTACGAACATTTTAAACCAAAAATCTTAATTCTAGGCCTAGTAGTTTCCGAGAAAATGGAAATAAACCAAATTATGCCATACTTTTAGCTGAAAATATGTAAAAATATGTATGTTATTGTGCGATACACATATTTTTTCTCAAAAACGGTAAGTCTGGCGTGGTTTTGACCATAACAAGATTTGTAGAGGCATTCATTACGAACATTTTAAACCAAAAATCTTAATTCTAGGCCTAGTAGTTTCCGAGAAAATGAAAATAAACCAAATTATGCCATACTTTTAGCTAAAAATATGTATGTTATTGTGCGATGCACATATTTTTTCTCAAAAACGGTAAGTCTGGCGTGGTTTTGACCATAACAAGATTTGTAGAGGCATTCATTACGAACATTTTAAACCAAAAATCTTAATTCTAGGCCTAGTAGTTTCCGAGAAAATGAAAATAAACCAAATTATGCCATACTTTTAGCTAAAAATATGTATGTTATTGTGCGATGCACATATTTTTTCTCAAAAACGGTAAGTCTGGCGTGGTTTTGACCATAACAAGATTTGTAGAGGCATTCATTACGAACATTTTAAACCAAAAGTCTTAATTCTAGGCCTAGTAGTTTCCGAGAAAATGGAAATAAACCAAATTATGCCATACTTTTAGCTGAAAATATGTAAAAATATGTATGTTATTGTGCGATACACATATTTTTTCTCAAAAACGGTAAGTCTGGCGTGGTTTTGACCATAACAAGATTTGTAGAGGCATTCATTACGAACATTTTAAACCAAAAATCTTAATTCTAGGCCTAGTAGTTTCCGAGAAAATGGAAATAAACCAAATTATGCCATACTTTTAGCTGAAAATATGTAAAAATATGTATGTTATTGTGCGATACACATATTTTTTCTCAAAAACGGTAAGTCTGGCGTGGTTTTGACCATAACAAGATTTGTAGAGGCATTCATTACGAACATTTTAAACCAAAAATCTTAATTCTAGGCCTAGTAGTTTCCGAGAAAATGGAAATAAACCAAATTATGCCATACTTTTAGCTAAAAATATGTATGTTATTGTGCGATGCACATATTTTTTCTCAAAAACGGTAAGTCTGGCGTGGTTTTGACCATAACAAGATTTGTAGAGGCATTCATTACGAACATTTTAAACCAAAAATCTTAATTCTAGGCCTAGTAGTTTCCGAGAAAATGGAAATAAACCAAATTATGCCATACTTTTAGCTGAAAATATGTAAAAATATGTATGTTATTGTGCGATACACATATTTTTTCTCAAAAACGGTAAGTCTGGCGTGGTTTTGACCATAACAAGATTTGTAGAGGCATTCATTACGAACATTTTAAACCAAAAATCTTAATTCTAGGCCTAGTAGTTTCCGAGAAAATGAAAATAAACCAAATTATGCCATACTTTTAGCTAAAAATATGTATGTTATTGTGCGATGCACATATTTTTTCTCAAAAACGGTAAGTCTGGCGTGGTTTTGACCATAACAAGATTTGTAGAGGCATTCATTACGAACATTTTAAACCAAAAATCTTAATTCTAGGCCTAGTAGTTTCCGAGAAAATGAAAATAAACCAAATTATGCCATACTTTTAGCTAAAAATATGTATGTTATTGTGCGATGCACATATTTTTTCTCAAAAACGGTAAGTCTGGCGTGGTTTTGACCATAACAAGATTTGTAGAGGCATTCATTACGAACATTTTAAACCAAAAATCTTAATTCTAGGCCTAGTAGTTTCCGAGAAAATGAAAATAAACCAAATTATGCCATACTTTTAGCTAAAAATATGTATGTTATTGTGCGATGCACATATTTTTTCTCAAAAACGGTAAGTCTGGCGTGGTTTTGACCATAACAAGATTTGTAGAGGCATTCATTACGAACATTTTAAACCAAAAATCTTAATTCTAGGCCTAGTAGTTTCCGAGAAAATGAAAATAAACCAAATTATGCCATACTTTTAGCTAAAAATATGTATGTTATTGTGCGATGCACATATTTTTTCTCAAAAACGGTAAGTCTGGCGTGGTTTTGACCATAACAAGATTTGTAGAGGCATTCATTACGAACATTTTAAACCAAAAATCTTAATTCTAGGCCTAGTAGTTTTCGAGAAAATGGAAATAAACCAAATTATGCCATACTTTTAGCTGAAAATATGTAAAAATATGTATGTTATTGTGCGATACACATATTTTTTCTCAAAAACGGTAAGTCTGGCGTGGTTTTGACCATAACAAGATTTGTAGAGGCATTCATTACGAACATTTTAAACCAAAAATCTTAATTCTAGGCCTAGTAGTTTCCGAGAAAATGGAAATAAACCAAATTATGCCATACTTTTAGCTGAAAATATGTAAAAATATGTATGTTATTGTGCGATACACATATTTTTTCTCAAAAACGGTAAGTCTGGCGTGGTTTTGACCATAACAAGATTTGTAGAGGCATTTATTACGAACATTTTAAACCAAAAATCTTAATTCTAGGCCTAGTAGTTTCCGAGAAAATGAAAATAAACCAAATTATGCCATACTTTTAGCTAAAAATATGTATGTTATTGTGCGATGCACATATTTTTTCTCAAAAACGGTAAGTCTGGCGTGGTTTTGACCATAACAAGATTTGTAGAGGCATTCATTACGAACATTTTAAACCAAAAATCTTAATTCTAGGCCTAGTAGTTTCCGAGAAAATGGAAATAAACCAAATTATGCCATACTTTTAGCTGAAAATATGTAAAAATATGTATGTTATTGTGCGATACACATATTTTTTCTCAAAAACGGTAAGTCTGGCGTGGTTTTGACCATAACAAGATTTGTAGAGGCATTCATTACGAACATTTTAAACCAAAAATCTTAATTCTAGGCCTAGTAGTTTCCGAGAAAATGGAAATAAACCAAATTATGCCATACTTTTAGCTGAAAATATGTAAAAATATGTATGTTATTGTGCGATACACATATTTTTTCTCAAAAACGGTAAGTCTGGCGTGGTTTTGACCATAACAAGATTTGTAGAGGCATTCATTACGAACATTTTAAACCAAAAATCTTAATTCTAGGCCTAGTAGTTTCCGAGAAAATGGAAATAAACCAAATTATGCCATACTTTTAGCTAAAAATATGTATGTTATTGTGCGATGCACATATTTTTTCTCAAAAACGGTAAGTCTGGCGTGGTTTTGACAATAACAAGATTTGTAGAGGCATTCATTACGAACATTTTAAACCAAAAATCTTAATTCTAGGCCTAGTAGTTTCCGAGAAAATGGAAATAAACCAAATTATGCCATACTTTTAGCTAAAAATATGTATGTTATTGTGCGATGCACATATTTTTTCTCAAAAACGGTAAGTCTGGCGTGGTTTTGACCATAACAAGATTTGTAGAGGCATTCATTACGAACATTTTAAACCAAAAATCTTAATTCTAGGCCTAGTAGTTTCCGAGAAAATGGAAATAAACCAAATTATGCCATACTTTTAGCTGAAAATATGTAAAAATATGTATGTTATTGTGCGATACACATATTTTTTCTCAAAAACGGTAAGTCTGGCGTGGTTTTGACCATAACAAGATTTGTAGAGGCATTCATTACGAACATTTTAAACCAAAAATCTTAATTCTAGGCCTAGTAGTTTCCGAGAAAATGAAAATAAACCAAATTATGCCATACTTTTAGCTGAAAATATGTAAAAATATGTATGTTATTGTGCGATACACATATTTTTTCTCAAAAACGGTAAGTCTGGCGTGGTTTTGACCATAACAAGATTTGTAGAGGCATTCATTACGAACATTTTAAACCAAAAATCTTAATTCTAGGCCTAGTAGTTTCCGAGAAAATGAAAATAAACCAAATTATGCCATACTTTTAGCTAAAAATATGTATGTTTTTGTGCGATGCACATATTTTTTCTCAAAAACGGTAAGTCTGGCGTGGTTTTGACCATAACAAGATTTGTAGAGGCATTCATTACGAACATTTTAAACCAAAAATCTTAATTCTAGGCCTAGTAGTTTCCGAGAAAATGAAAATAAACCAAATTATGCCATACTTTTAGCTAAAAATATGTATGTTATTGTGCGATGCACATATTTTTTCTCAAAAACGGTAAGTCTGGCGTGGTTTTGACCATAACAAGATTTGTAGAGGCATTCATTACGAACATTTTAAACCAAAAATCTTAATTCTAGGCCTAGTAGTTTCCGAGAAAATGAAAATAAACCAAATTATGCCATACTTTTAGCTAAAAATATGTATGTTATTGTGCGATGCACATATTTTTTCTCAAAAACGGTAAGCCTGGCGTGGTTTTGACCATAACAAGATTTGTAGAGGCATTCATTACGAACATTTTAAACCAAAAATCTTAATTCTAGGCCTAGTAGTTTCCGAGAAAATGAAAATAAACCAAATTATGCCATACTTTTAGCTAAAAATATGTATGTTATTGTGCGATGCACATATTTTTTCTCAAAAACGGTAAGTCTGGCGTGGTTTTGACCATAACAAGATTTGTAGAGGCATTCATTACGAACATTTTAAACCAAAAATCTTAATTCTAGGCCTAGTAGTTTCCGAGAAAATGGAAATAAACCAAATTATGCCATACTTTTAGCTGAAAATATGTAAAAATATGTATGTTATTGTGCGATACACATATTTTTTCTCAAAAACGGTAAGTCTGGCGTGGTTTTGACCATAACAAGATTTGTAGAGGCATTCATTACGAACATTTTAAACCAAAAATCTTAATTCTAGGCCTAGTAGTTTCCGAGAAAATGGAAATAAACCAAATTATGCCATACTTTTAGCTGAAAATATGTAAAAATATGTATGTTATTGTGCGATACACATATTTTTTCTCAAAAACGGTAAGTCTGGCGTGGTTTTGACCATAACCAGATTTGTAGAGGCATTCATTACGAACATTTTAAACCAAAAATCTTAATTCTAGGCCTAGTAGTTTCCGAGAAAATGGAAATAAACCAAATTATGCCATACTTTTAGCTGAAAATATGTAAAAATATGTATGTTATTGTGCGATACACATATTTTTTCTCAAAAACGGTAAGTCTGGCGTGGTTTTGACCATAACAAGATTTGTAGAGGCATTCATTACGAACATTTTAAACCAAAAATCTTAATTCTAGGCCTAGTAGTTTCCGAGAAAATGGAAATAAACCAAATTATGCCATACTTTTAGCTGAAAATATGTAAAAATATGTATGTTATTGTGCGATACACATATTTTTTCTCAAAAACGGTAAGTCTGGCGTGGTTTTGACCATAACAAGATTTGTAGAGGCATTCATTACGAACATTTTAAACCAAAAATCTTAATTCTAGGCCTAGTAGTTTCCGAGAAAATGGAAATAAACCAAATTATGCCATACTTTTAGCTGAAAATATGTAAAAATATGTATGTTATTGTGCGATACACATATTTTTTCTCAAAAACGGTAAGTCTGGCGTGGTTTTGACCATAACAAGATTTGTAGAGGCATTCATTACGAACATTTTAAACCAAAAATCTTAATTCTAGGCCTAGTAGTTTCCGAGAAAATGGAAATAAACCAAATTATGCCATACTTTTAGCTAAAAATATGTATGTTATTGTGCGATGCACATATTTTTTCTCAAAAACGGTAAGTCTGGCGTGGTTTTGACCATAACAAGATTTGTAGAGGCATTCATTACGAACATTTTAAACCAAAAATCTTAATTCTAGGCCTAGTAGTTTCCGAGAAAATGGAAATAAACCAAATTATGCCATACTTTTAGCTGAAAATATGTAAAAATATGTATGTTATTGTGCGATACACATATTTTTTCTCAAAAACGGTAAGTCTGGCGTGGTTTTGACCATAACAAGATTTGTAGAGGCATTCATTACGAACATTTTAAACCAAAAATCTTAATTCTAGGCCTAGTAGTTTCCGAGAAAATGGAAATAAACCAAATTATGCCATACTTTTAGCTGAAAATATGTAAAAATATGTATGTTATTGTGCGATACACATATTTTTTCTCAAAAACGGTAAGTCTGGCGTGGTTTTGACCATAACAAGATTTGTAGAGGCATTCATTACGAACATTTTAAACCAAAAATCTTAATTCTAGGCCTAGTAGTTTCCGAGAAAATGAAAATAAACCAAATTATGCCATACTTTTAGCTAAAAATATGTATGTTATTGTGCGATGCACATATTTTTTCTCAAAAACGGTAAGTCTGGCGTGGTTTTGACCATAACAAGATTTGTAGAGGCATTCATTACGAACATTTTAAACCAAAAATCTTAATTCTAGGCCTAGTAGTTTCCGAGAAAATGGAAATAAACCAAATTATGCCATACTTTTAGCTGAAAATATGTAAAAATATGTATGTTATTGTGCGATACACATATTTTTTCTCAAAAACGGTAAGTCTGGCGTGGTTTTGACCATAACAAGATTTGTAGAGGCATTCATTACGAACATTTTAAACCAAAAATCTTAATTCTAGGCCTAGTAGTTTCCGAGAAAATGAAAATAAACCAAATTATGCCATACTTTTAGCTAAAAATATGTATGTTATTGTGCGATGCACATATTTTTTCTCAAAAACGGTAAGTCTGGCGTGGTTTTGACCATAACAAGATTTGTAGAGGCATTCATTACGAACATTTTAAACCAAAAATCTTAATTCTAGGCCTAGTAGTTTCCGAGAAAATGGAAATAAACCAAATTATGCCATACTTTTAGCTAAAAATATGTATGTTATTGTGCGATACACACATTTTTTCTCAAAAAGGGTAAGTCTGGCGTGGTTTTGACCATAACAAGATTTGTAGAGGCATTCATTACGAACATTTTAAACCAAAAATCTTAATTCTAGGCCTAGTAGTTTCCGAGAAAATGAAAATAAACCAAATTATGCCATACTTTTAGCTAAAAATATGTATGTTATTGTGCGATGCACATATTTTTTCTCAAAAACGGTAAGTCTGGCGTGGTTTTGACCATAACAAGATTTGTAGAGGCATTCATTACGAACATTTTAAACCAAAAATCTTAATTCTAGGCCTAGTAGTTTCCGAGAAAATGGAAATAAACCAAATTATGCCATACTTTTAGCTGAAAATATGTAAAAATATGTATGTTATTGTGCGATACACATATTTTTTCTCAAAAACGGTAAGTCTGGCGTGGTTTTGACCATAACAAGATTTGTAGAGGCATTCATTACGAACATTTTAAACCAAAAATCTTAATTCTAGGCCTAGTAGTTTCCGAGAAAATGAAAATAAACCAAATTATGCCATACTTTTAGCTAAAAATATGTATGTTATTGTGCGATGCACATATTTTTTCTCAAAAACGGTAAGTCTGGCGTGGTTTTGACCATAACAAGATTTGTAGAGGCATTCATTACGAACATTTTAAACCAAAAATCTTAATTCTAGGCCTAGTAGTTTCCGAGAAAATGGAAATAAACCAAATTATGCCATACTTTTAGCTGAAAATATGTAAAAATATGTATGTTATTGTGCGATACACATATTTTTTCTCAAAAACGGTAAGTCTGGCGTGGTTTTGACCATAACAAGATTTGTAGAGGCATTCATTACGAACATTTTAAACCAAAAATCTTAATTCTAGGCCTAGTAGTTTCCGAGAAAATGAAAATAAACCAAATTATGCCATACTTTTAGCTAAAAATATGTATGTTATTGTGCGATGCACATATTTTTTCTCAAAAACGGTAAGTCTGGCGTGGTTTTGACCATAACAAGATTTGTAGAGGCATTCATTACGAACATTTTAAACCAAAAATCTTAATTCTAGGCCTAGTAGTTTCCGAGAAAATGGAAATAAACCAAGTTATGCCATACTTTTAGCTGAAAATATGTAAAAATATGTATGTTATTGTGCGATACACATATTTTTTCTCAAAAACGGTAAGTCTGGCGTGGTTTTGACCATAACAAGATTTGTAGAGGCATTCATTACGAACATTTTAAACCAAAAATCTTAATTCTAGGCCTAGTAGTTTCCAAGAAAATGAAAATAAACCAAATTATGCCATACTTTTAGCTAAAAATATGTATGTTATTGTGCGATGCACATATTTTTTCTCAAAAACGGTAAGTCTGGCGTGGTTTTGACCATAGCAAGATTTGTAGAGGCATTCATTACGAACATTTTAAACCAAAAATCTTAATTCTAGGCCTAGTAGTTTCCGAGAAAATGGAAATAAACCAAATTATGCCATACTTTTAGCTGAAAATATGTAAAAATATGTATGTTATTGTGCGATACACATATTTTTTCTCAAAAACGGTAAGTCTGGCGTGGTTTTGACCATAACAAGATTTGTAGAGGCATTCATTACGAACATTTTAAACCAAAAATCTTAATTCTAGGCCTAGTAGTTTCCGAGAAAATGGAAATAAACCAAATTATGCCAAACTTTTAGCTGAAAATATGTAAAAATATGTATGTTATTGTGCGATGCACATATTTTTTCTCAAAAACGGTAAGTCTGGCGTGGTTTTGACCATAACAAGATTTGTAGAGGCATTCATTACGAACATTTTAAACCAAAAATCTTAATTCTAGGCCTAGTAGTTTCCGAGAAAATGGAAATAAACCAAATTATGCCATACTTTTAGCTGAAAATATGTAAAAATATGTATGTTATTGTGCGATACACATATTTTTTCTCAAAAACGGTAAGTCTGGCGTGGTTTTGACCATAACAAGATTTGTAGAGGCATTCATTACGAACATTTTAAACCAAAAATCTTAATTCTAGGCCTAGTAGTTTCCGAGAAAATGAAAATAAACAAAATTATGCCATACTTTTAGCTAAAAATATGTATGTTATTGTGCGATGCACATATTTTTTCTCAAAAACGGTAAGTCTGGCGTGGTTTTGACCATAACAAGATTTGTAGAGGCATTCATTACGAACATTTTAAACCAAAAATCTTAATTCTAGGCCTAGTAGTTTCCGAGAAAATGGAAATAAACCAAATTATGCCATACTTTTAGCTAAAAATATGTATGTTATTGTGCGATGCACATATTTTTTCTCAAAAACGGTAAGTCTGGCGTGGTTTTGACCATAACAAGATTTGTAGAGGCATTCATTACGAACATTTTAAAACAAAAATCTTAATTCTAGGCCTAGTAGTTTCCGAGAAAATGGAAATAAACCAAATTATGCCATACTTTTAGCTGAAAATATGTAAAAATATGTATGTTATTGTGCGATACACATATTTTTTCTCAAAAACGGTAAGTCTGGCGTGGTTTTGACCATAACAAGATTTGTAGAGGCATTCATTACGAACATTTTAAACCAAAAATCTTAATTCTAGGCCTAGTAGTTTCCGAGAAAATGGAAATAAACCAAATTATGCCATACTTTTAGCTGAAAATATGTAAAAATATGTATGTTATTGTGCGATACACATATTTTTTCTCAAAAACGGTAAGTCTGGCGTGGTTTTGACCATAACAAGATTTGTAGAGGCATTCATTACGAACATTTTAAACCAAAAATCTTAATTCTAGGCCTAGTAGTTTCCGAGAAAATGAAAATAAACCAAATTATGCCATACTTTTAGCTAAAAATATGTATGTTATTGTGCGATGCACATATTTTTTCTCAAAAACGGTAAGTCTGGCGTGGTTTTGACCATAACAAGATTTGTAGAGGCATTCATTACGAACATTTTAAACCAAAAATCTTAATTCTAGGCCTAGTAGTTTCCGAGAAAATGGAAATAAACCAAATTATGCCATACTTTTAGCTAAAAATATGTATGTTATTGTGCGATGCACATATTTTTTCTCAAAAACGGTAAGTCTGGCGTGGTTTTGACCATAACAAGATTTGTAGAGGCATTCATTACGAACATTTTAAACCAAAAATCTTAATTCTAGGCCTAGTAGTTTCCGAGAAAATGGAAATAAACCAAATTATGCCATACTTTTAGCTGAAAATATGTAAAAATATGTATGTTATTGTGCGATACTCATATTTTTTCTCAAAAACGGTAAGTCTGGCGTGGTTTTGACCATAACAAGATTTGTAGAGGCATTCATTACGAACATTTTAAACCAAAAATCTTAATTCTAGGCCTAGTAGTTTCCGAGAAAATGGAAATAAACCAAATTATGCCATACTTTTAGCTGAAAATATGTAAAAATATGTATGTTATTGTGCGATACACATATTTTTTCTCAAAAACAGTAAGTCTGGCGTGGTTTTGACCATAACAAGATTTGTAGAGGCATTCATTACGAACATTTTAAACCAAAAATCTTAATTCTAGGCCTAGTAATTTCCGAGAAAATGGAAATAAACCAAATTATGCCATACTTTTAGCTGAAAATATGTAAAAATATGTATGTTATTGTGCGATACACATATTTTTTCTCAAAAACGGTAAGTCTGGCGTGGTTTTGACCATAACAAGATTTGTAGAGGCATTCATTACGAACATTTTAAACCAAAAATCTTAATTCTAGGCCTAGTAGTTTCCGAGAAAATGAAAATAAACCAAATTATGCCATACTTTTAGCTAAAAATATGTATGTTATTGTGCGATGCACATATTTTTTCTCAAAAACGGTAAGTCTGGCGTGGTTTTGACCATAACAAGATTTGTAGAGGCATTCATTACGAACATTTTAAACCAAAAATCTTAATTCTAGGCCTAGTAGTTTCCGAGAAAATGAAAATAAACCAAATTATGCCATACTTTTAGCTAAAAATATGTATGTTATTGTGCGAAGCACATATTTTTTCTCAAAAACGGTAAGTCTGGCGTGGTTTTGACCATAACAAGATTTGTAGAGGCATTCATTACGAACATTTTAAACCAAAAATCTTAATTCTAGGCCTAGTAGTTTCCGAGAAAATGAAAATAAACCAAATTATGCCATACTTTTAGCTGAAAATATGTAAAAATATGTATGTTATTGTGCGATACACATATTTTTTCTCAAAAACGGTAAGTCTGGCGTGGTTTTGACCATAACAAGATTTGTAGAGGCATTCATTACGAACATTTTAAACCAAAAATCTTAATTCTAGGCCTAGTAGTTTCCGAGAAAATGGAAATAAACCAAATTATGCCATACTTTTAGCTGAAAATATGTAAAAATATGTATGTTATTGTGCGATACACATATTTTTTCTCAAAAACGGTAAGTCTGGCGTGGTTTTGACCATAACAAGATTTGTAGAGGCATTCATTACGAACATTTAAAACCAAAAATCTTAATTCTAGGCCTAGTAGTTTCCGAGAAAATGGAAATAAACCAAATTATGCCATACTTTTAGCTGAAAATATGTAAAAATATGTATGTTATTGTGCGATACACATATTTTTTCTCAAAAACGGTAAGTCTGGCGTGGTTTTGACCATAACAAGATTTGTAGAGGCATTCATTACGAACATTTTAAACCAAAAATCTTAATTCTAGGCCTAGTAGTTTCCGAGAAAATGAAAATAAACCAAATTATGCCATACTTTTAGCTAAAAATATGTATGTTATTGTGCGATGCACATATTTTTTCTCAAAAACGGTAAGTCTGGCGTGGTTTTGACCATAACAAGATTTGTAGAGGCATTCATTACGAACATTTTAAACCAAAAATCTTAATTCTAGGCCTAGTAGTTTCCAAGAAAATGAAAATAAACCAAATTATGCCATACTTTTAGCTGAAAATATGTAAAAATATGTATGTTATTGTGCGATACACATATTTTTTCTCAAAAACGGTAAGTCTGGCGTGGTTTTGACCATAACAAGATTTGTAGAGGCATTCATTACGAACATTTTAAACCAAAAATCTTAATTCTAGGCCTAGTAGTTTCCGAGAAAATGAAAATAAACCAAATTATGCCATACTTTTAGCTAAAAATATGTATGTTATTGTGCGATGCACATATTTTTTCTCAAAAACGGTAAGTCTGGCGTGGTTTTGACCATAACAAGATTTGTAGAGGCATTCATTACGAACATTTTAAACCAAAAATCTTAATTCTAGGCCTAGTAGTTTCCGAGAAAATGAAAATAAACCAAATTATGCCATACTTTTAGCTAAAAATATGTATGTTATTGTGCGATGCACATATTTTTTCTCAAAAACGGTAAGTCTGGCGTGGTTTTGACCATAACAAGATTTGTAGAGGCATTCATTACGAACATTTTAAACCAAAAATCTTAATTCTAGGCCTAGTAGTTTCCGAGAAAATGGAAATAAACCAAATTATGCCATACTTTTAGCTGAAAATATGTAAAAATATGTATGTTATTGTGCGATAGACATATTTTTTCTCAAAAACGGTAAGTCTGGCGTGGTTTTGACCATAACAAGATTTGTAGAGGCATTCATTACGAACATTTTAAACCAAAAATCTTAATTCTAGGCCTAGTAGTTTCCGAGAAAATGGAAATAAACCAAATTATGCCATACTTTTAGCTGAAAATATGTAAAAATATGTATGTTATTGTGCGATACACATATTTTTTCTCAAAAACGGTAAGTCTGGCGTGGTTTTGACCATAACAAGATTTGTAGAGGCATTCATTACGAACATTTTAAACCAAAAATCTTAATTCTAGGCCTAGTAGTTTCCGAGAAAATGGAAATAAACCAAATTATGCCATACTTTTAGCTGAAAATATGTAAAAATATGTATGTTATTGTGCGATACACATATTTTTTCTCAAAAACGGTAAGTCTGGCGTGGTTTTGACCATAACAAGATTTGTAGAGGCATTCATTACGAACATTTTAAACCAAAAATCTTAATTCTAGGCCTAGTAGTTTCCGAGAAAATGAAAATAAACCAAATTATGCCATACTTTTAGCTAAAAATATGTATGTTATTGTGCGATGCACATATTTTTTCTCAAAAACGGTAAGTCTGGCGTGGTTTTGACCATAACAAGATTTGTAGAGGCATTCATTACGAACATTTTAAACCAAAAATCTTAATTCTAGGCCTAGTAGTTTCCGAGAAAATGGAAATAAACCAAATTATGCCATACTTTTAGCTAAAAATATGTATGTTATTGTGCGATGCACATATTTTTTCTCAAAAACGGTAAGTCTGGCTTGGTTTTGACCATAACAAGATTTGTAGAGGCATTCATTACGAACATTTTAAACCAAAAATCTTAATTCTAGGCCTAGTAGTTTCCGAGAAAATGAAAATAAACCAAATTATGCCATACTTTTAGCTAAAAATATGTATGTTATTGTGCGATGCACATATTTTTTCTCAAAAACGGTAAGTCTGGCGTGGTTTTGACCATAACAAGATTTGTAGAGGCATTCATTACGAACATTTTAAACCAAAAATCTTAATTCTAGGCCTAGTAGTTTCCGAGAAAATGGAAATAAACCAAATTATGCCATACTTTTAGCTGAAAATATGTAAAAATATGTATGTTATTGTGCGATACACATATTTTTTCTCAAAAACGGTAAGTCTGGCGTGGTTTTGACCATAACAAGATTTGTAGAGGCATTCATTACGAACATTTTAAACCAAAAATCTTAATTCTAGGCCTAGTAGTTTCCGAGAAAATGAAAATAAACCAAATTATGCCATACTTTTAGCTAAAAATATGTATGTTATTGTGCGATGCACATATTTTTTCTCAAAAACGGTAAGTCTGGCGTGGTTTTGACCATAACAAGATTTGTAGAGGCATTCATTACGAACATTTTAAACCAAAAATCTTAATTCTAGGCCTAGTAGTTTCCGAGAAAATGAAAATAAACCAAATTATGCCATACTTTTAGCTAAAAATATGTATGTTATTGTGCGATGCACATATTTTTTCTCAAAAACGGTAAGTCTGGCGTGGTTTTGACCATAACAAGATTTGTAGAGGCTTTCATTACGAACATTTTAAACCAAAAATCTTAATTCTAGGCCTAGTAGTTTCCGAGAAAATGAAAATAAACCAAATTATGCCATACTTTTAGCTGAAAATATGTAAAAATATGTATGTTATTGTGCGATACACATATTTTTTCTCAAAAACGGTAAGTCTGGCGTGGTTTTGACCATAACAAGATTTGTAGAGGCATTCATTACGAACATTTTAAACCAAAAATCTTAATTCTAGGCCTAGTAGTTTCCGAGAAAATGGAAATAAACCAAATTATGCCATACTTTTAGCTGAAAATATGTAAAAATATGTATGTTATTGTGCGATACACATATTTTTTCTCAAAAACGGTAAGTCTGGCGTGGTTTTGACCATAATAAGATTTGTAGAGGCATTCATTACGAACATTTTAAACCAAAAATCTTAATTCTAGGCCTAGTAGTTTCCGAGAAAATGGAAATAAACCAAATTATGCCATACTTTTAGCTAAAAATATGTATGTTATTGTGCGATGCACATATTTTTTCTCAAAAAGGGTAAGTCTGGCGTGGTTTTGACCATAACAAGATTTGTAGAGGCATTCATTACGAACATTTTAAACCAAAAATCTTAATTCTAGGCCTAGTAGTTTCCGAGAAAATGGAAATAAACCAAATTATGCCATACTTTTAGCTAAAAATATGTATGTTATTGTGCGATGCACATATTTTTTCTCAAAAACGGTAAGTCTGGCGTGGTTTTGACCATAACAAGATTTGTAGAGGCATTCATTACGAACATTTTAAACCAAAAATCTTAATTCTAGGCCTAGTAGTTTCCGAGAAAATGAAAATAAACCAAATTATGCCATACTTTTAGCTAAAAATATGTATGTTATTGTGCGATGCACATATTTTTTCTCAAAAACGGTAAGTCTGGCGTGGTTTTGACCATAACAAGATTTGTAGAGGCATTCATTACGAACATTTTAAACCAAAAATCTTAATTCTAGGCCTAGTAGTTTCCGAGAAAATGGAAATAAACCAAATTATGCCATACTTTTAGCTGAAAATATGTAAAAATATGTATGTTATTGTGCGATACACATATTTTTTCTCAAAAACGGTAAGTCTGGCGTGGTTTTGATCATAACAAGATTTGTAGAGGCATTCATTACGAACATTTTAAACCAAAAATCTTAATTCTAGGCCTAGTAGTTTCCGAGAAAATGAAAATAAACCAAATTATGCCATACTTTTAGCTAAAAAAATGTATGTTATTGTGCGATGCACATATTTTTTCTCAAAAACGGTAAGTCTGGCGTGGTTTTGACCATAACAAGATTTGTAGAGGCATTCATTACGAACATTTTAAACCAAAAATCTTAATTCTAGGCCTAGTAGTTTCCGAGAAAATGAAAATAAACCAAATTATGCCATACTTTTAGCTAAAAATATGTATGTTATTGTGCGATGCACATATTTTTTCTCAAAAACGGTAAGTCTGGCGTGGTTTTGACCATAACAAGATTTGTAGAGGCATTCATTACGAACATTTTAAACCAAAAATCTTAATTCTAGGCCTAGTAGTTTCCGAGAAAATGAAAATAAACCAAATTATGCCATACTTTTAGCTGAAAATATGTAAAAATATGTATGTTATTGTGCGATACACATATTTTTTCTCAAAAACGGTAAGTCTGGCGTGGTTTTGACCATAACAAGATTTGTAGAGGCATTCATTACGAACATTTTAAACCAAAAATCTTAATTCTAGGCCTAGTAGTTTCCGAGAAAATGAAAATAAACCAAATTATGCCATACTTTTAGCTAAAAATATGTATGTTATTGTGCGATGCACATATTTTTTCTCAAAAAACGGTAAGTCTGGCGTGGTTTTGACCATAACAAGATTTGTAGAGGCATTCATTACGAACATTTTAAACCAAAAATCTTAATTCTAGGCCTAGTAGTTTCCGAGAAAATGGAAATAAACCAAATTATGCCATACTTTTAGCTGAAAATATGTAAAAATATGTATGTTATTGTGCGATACACATATTTTTTCTCAAAAACGGTAAGTCTGGCGTGGTTTTGACCATAACAAGATTTGTAGAGGCATTCATTACGAACATTTTAAACCAAAAATCTTAATTCTAGGCCTAGTAGTTTCCGAGAAAATGAAAATAAACCAAATTATGCCATACTTTTAGCTAAAAATATGTATGTTATTGTGCGATGCACATATTTTTTCTCAAAAACGGTAAGTCTGGCGTGGTTTTGACCATAACAAGATTTGTAGAGGCATTCATTACGAACATTTTAAACCAAAAATCTTAATTCTAGGCCTAGTAGTTTCCGAGAAAATGGAAATAAACCAAATTATGCCATACTTTTAGCTAAAAATATGTATGTTATTGTGCGATGCACATATTTTTTCTCAAAAACGGTAAGTCTGGCGTGGTTTTGACCATAACAAGATTTGTAGAGGCATTCATTACGAACATTTTAAACCAAAAATCTTAATTCTAGGCCTAGTAGTTTCCGAGAAAATGAAAATAAACCAAATTATGCCATACTTTTAGCTAAAAATATGTATGTTATTGTGCGATGCACATATTTTTTCTCAAAAACGGTAAGTCTGGCGTGGTTTTGACCATAACAAGATTTGTAGAGGCATTCATTACGAACATTTTAAACCAAAAATCTTAATTCTAGGCCTAGTAGTTTCCGAGAAAATGGAAATAAACCAAATTATGCCATACTTTTAGCTGAAAATATGTAAAAATATGTATGTTATTGTGCGATACACATATTTTTTCTCAAAAACGGTAAGTCTGGCGTGGTTTTGACCATAACAAGATTTGTAGAGGCATTCATTACGAACATTTTAAACCAAAAATCTTAATTCTAGGCCTAGTAGTTTCCGAGAAAATGAAAATAAACCAAATTATGCCATACTTTTAGCTAAAAATATGTATGTTATTGTGCGATGCACATATTTTTTCTCAAAAACGGTAAGTCTGGCGTGGTTTTGACCATAACAAGATTTGTAGAGGCATTCATTACGAACATTTTAAACCAAAAATCTTAATTCTAGGCCTAGTAGTTTCCGAGAAAATGAAAATAAACCAAATTATGCCATACTTTTAGCTAAAAATATGTATGTTATTGTGCGATGCACATATTTTTTCTCAAAAACGGTAAGTCTGGCGTGGTTTTGACCATAACAAGATTTGTAGAGGCATTCATTACGAACATTTTAAACCAAAAATCTTAATTCTAGGCCTAGTAGTTTCCGAGAAAATGAAAATAAACCAAATTATGCCATACTTTTAGCTGAAAATATGTAAAAATATGTATGTTATTGTGCGATACACATATTTTTTCTCAAAAACGGTAAGTCTGGCGTGGTTTTGACCATAACAAGATTTGTAGAGGCATTCATTACGAACATTTTAAACCAAAAATCTTAATTCTAGGCCTAGTAGTTTCCGAGAAAATGGAAATAAACCAAATTATGCCATACTTTTAGCTGAAAATATGTAAAAATATGTATGTTATTGTGCGATACACATATTTTTTCTCAAAAACGGTAAGTCTGGCGTGGTTTTGACCATAATAAGATTTGTAGAGGCATTCATTACGAACATTTTAAACCAAAAATCTTAATTCTAGGCCTAGTAGTTTCCGAGAAAATGGAAATAAACCAAATTATGCCATACTTTTAGCTAAAAATATGTATGTTATTGTGCGATGCACATATTTTTTCTCAAAAAGGGTAAGTCTGGCGTGGTTTTGACCATAACAAGATTTGTAGAGGCATTCATTACGAACATTTTAAACCAAAAATCTTAATTCTAGGCCTAGTAGTTTCCGAGAAAATGGAAATAAACCAAATTATGCCATACTTTTAGCTAAAAATATGTATGTTATTGTGCGATGCACATATTTTTTCTCAAAAACGGTAAGTCTGGCGTGGTTTTGACCATAACAAGATTTGTAGAGGCATTCATTACGAACATTTTAAACCAAAAATCTTAATTCTAGGCCTAGTAGTTTCCGAGAAAATGAAAATAAACCAAATTATGCCATACTTTTAGCTAAAAATATGTATGTTATTGTGCGATGCACATATTTTTTCTCAAAAACGGTAAGTCTGGCGTGGTTTTGACCATAACAAGATTTGTAGAGGCATTCATTACGAACATTTTAAACCAAAAATCTTAATTCTAGGCCTAGTAGTTTCCGAGAAAATGGAAATAAACCAAATTATGCCATACTTTTAGCTGAAAATATGTAAAAATATGTATGTTATTGTGCGATACACATATTTTTTCTCAAAAACGGTAAGTCTGGCGTGGTTTTGATCATAACAAGATTTGTAGAGGCATTCATTACGAACATTTTAAACCAAAAATCTTAATTCTAGGCCTAGTAGTTTCCGAGAAAATGAAAATAAACCAAATTATGCCATACTTTTAGCTAAAAAAATGTATGTTATTGTGCGATGCACATATTTTTTCTCAAAAACGGTAAGTCTGGCGTGGTTTTGACCATAACAAGATTTGTAGAGGCATTCATTACGAACATTTTAAACCAAAAATCTTAATTCTAGGCCTAGTAGTTTCCGAGAAAATGAAAATAAACCAAATTATGCCATACTTTTAGCTAAAAATATGTATGTTATTGTGCGATGCACATATTTTTTCTCAAAAACGGTAAGTCCGGCGTGGTTTTGACCATAACAAGATTTGTAGAGGCATTCATTACGAACATTTTAAACCAAAAATCTTAATTCTAGGCCTAGTAGTTTCCGAGAAAATGAAAATAAACCAAATTATGCCATACTTTTAGCTGAAAATATGTAAAAATATGTATGTTATTGTGCGATACACATATTTTTTCTCAAAAACGGTAAGTCTGGCGTGGTTTTGACCATAACAAGATTTGTAGAGGCATTCATTACGAACATTTTAAACCAAAAATCTTAATTCTAGGCCTAGTAGTTTCCGAGAAAATGAAAATAAACCAAATTATTATGCCATACTTTTGTAGAGGCATTCATTACGAACATTTTAAACCAAAAATCTTAATTCTAGGCCTAGTAGTTTCCGAGAAAATGAAAATAAACCAAATTATGCCATACTTTTAGCTAAAAATATGTATGTTATTGTGCGATGCACATATTTTTTCTCAAAAACGGTAAGTCTGGCGTGGTTTTGACCATAACAAGATTTGTAGAGGCATTCATTACGAACATTTTAAACCAAAAATCTTAATTCTAGGCCTAGTAGTTTCCGAGAAAATGAAAATAAACCAAATTATGCCATACTTTTAGCTGAAAATATGTAAAAATATGTATGTTATTGTGCGATACACATATTTTTTCTCAAAAACGGTAAGTCTGGCGT
This sequence comes from Myathropa florea, assembly GCA_930367185.1. Lineage (NCBI taxonomy): Eukaryota > Metazoa > Arthropoda > Insecta > Diptera > Syrphidae > Myathropa > Myathropa florea. The sequence goes on from OV884003.1 coordinate 38,478,401, forward strand.
GGTTTTGACCATAACAAGATTTGTAGAGGCATTCATTACGAACATTTTAAACCAAAAATCTTAATTCTAGGCCTAGTAGTTTCCGAGAAAATGAAAATAAACCAAATTATGCCATACTTTTAGCTAAAAATATGTATGTTATTGTGCGATGCACATATTTTTTCTCAAAAAACGGTAAGTCTGGCGTGGTTTTGACCATAACAAGATTTGTAGAGGCATTCATTACGAACATTTTAAACCAAAAATCTTAATTCTAGGCCTAGTAGTTTCCGAGAAAATGGAAATAAACCAAATTATGCCATACTTTTAGCTGAAAATATGTAAAAATATGTATGTTATTGTGCGATACACATATTTTTTCTCAAAAACGGTAAGTCTGGCGTGGTTTTGACCATAACAAGATTTGTAGAGGCATTCATTACGAACATTTTAAACCAAAAATCTTAATTCTAGGCCTAGTAGTTTCCGAGAAAATGGAAATAAACCAAATTATGCCATACTTTTAGCTGAAAATATGTAAAAATATGTATGTTATTGTGCGATACACATATTTTTTCTCAAAAACGGTAAGTCTGGCGTGGTTTTGACCATAACAAGATTTGTAGAGGCATTCATTACGAACATTTTAAACCAAAAATCTTAATTCTAGGCCTAGTAGTTTCCGAGAAAATGAAAATAAACCAAATTATGCCATACTTTTAGCTAAAAATATGTATGTTATTGTGCGATGCACATATTTTTTCTCAAAAACGGTAAGTCTGGCGTGGTTTTGACCATAACAAGATTTGTAGAGGCATTCATTACGAACATTTTAAACCAAAAATCTTAATTCTAGGCCTAGTAGTTTCCGAGAAAATGGAAATAAACCAAATTATGCCATACTTTTAGCTAAAAATATGTATGTTATTGTGCGATGCACATATTTTTTCTCAAAAACGGTAAGTCTGGCGTGGTTTTGACCATAACAAGATTTGTAGAGGCATTCATTACGAACATTTTAAACCAAAAATCTTAATTCTAGGCCTAGTAGTTTCCGAGAAAATGGAAATAAACCAAATTATGCCATACTTTTAGCTGAAAATATGTAAAAATATGTATGTTATTGTGCGATACACATATTTTTTCTCAAAAACGGTAAGTCTGGCGTGGTTTTGACCATAACAAGATTTGTAGAGGCATTCATTACGAACATTTTAAACCAAAAATCTTAATTCTAGGCCTAGTAGTTTCCGAGAAAATGAAAATAAACCAAATTATGCCATACTTTTAGCTAAAAATATGTATGTTATTGTGCGATGCACATATTTTTTCTCAAAAACGGTAAGTCTGGCGTGGTTTTGACCATAACAAGATTTGTAGAGGCATTCATTACGAACATTTTAAACCAAAAATCTTAATTCTAGGCCTAGTAGTTTCCGAGAAAATGAAAATAAACCAAATTATGCCATACTTTTAGCTGAAAATATGTAAAAATATGTATGTTATTGTGCGATACACATATTTTTTCTCAAAAACGGTAAGTCTGGCGTGGTTTTGACCATAACAAGATTTGTAGAGGCATTCATTACGAACATTTTAAACCAAAAATCTTAATTCTAGGCCTAGTAGTTTCCGAGAAAATGAAAATAAACCAAATTATGCCATACTTTTAGCTAAAAATATGTATGTTATTGTGCGATGCACATATTTTTTCTCAAAAAACGGTAAGTCTGGCGTGGTTTTGACCATAACAAGATTTGTAGAGGCATTCATTACGAACATTTTAAACCAAAAATCTTAATTCTAGGCCTAGTAGTTTCCGAGAAAATGGAAATAAACCAAATTATGCCATACTTTTAGCTGAAAATATGTAAAAATATGTATGTTATTGTGCGATACACATATTTTTTCTCAAAAACGGTAAGTCTGGCGTGGTTTTGACCATAACAAGATTTGTAGAGGCATTCATTACGAACATTTTAAACCAAAAATCTTAATTCTAGGCCTAGTAGTTTCCGAGAAAATGGAAATAAACCAAATTATGCCATACTTTTAGCTGAAAATATGTAAAAATATGTATGTTATTGTGCGATACACATATTTTTTCTCAAAAACGGTAAGTCTGGCGTGGTTTTGACCATAACAAGATTTGTAGAGGCATTCATTACGAACATTTTAAACCAAAAATCTTAATTCTAGGCCTAGTAGTTTCCGAGAAAATGAAAATAAACCAAATTATGCCATACTTTTAGCTAAAAATATGTATGTTATTGTGCGATGCACATATTTTTTCTCAAAAACGGTAAGTCTGGCGTGGTTTTGACCATAACAAGATTTGTAGAGGCATTCATTACGAACATTTTAAACCAAAAATCTTAATTCTAGGCCTAGTAGTTTCCGAGAAAATGGAAATAAACCAAATTATGCCATACTTTTAGCTAAAAATATGTATGTTATTGTGCGATGCACATATTTTTTCTCAAAAACGGTAAGTCTGGCGTGGTTTTGACCATAACAAGATTTGTAGAGGCATTCATTACGAACATTTTAAACCAAAAATCTTAATTCTAGGCCTAGTAGTTTCCGAGAAAATGGAAATAAACCAAATTATGCCATACTTTTAGCTGAAAATATGTAAAAATATGTATGTTATTGTGCGATACACATATTTTTTCTCAAAAACGGTAAGTCTGGCGTGGTTTTGACCATAACAAGATTTGTAGAGGCATTCATTACGAACATTTTAAACCAAAAATCTTAATTCTAGGCCTAGTAGTTTCCGAGAAAATGGAAATAAACCAAATTATGCCATACTTTTAGCTGAAAATATGTAAAAATATGTATGTTATTGTGCGATACACATATTTTTTCTCAAAAACGGTAAGTCTGGCGTGGTTTTGACCATAACAAGATTTGTAGAGGCATTCATTACGAACATTTTAAACCAAAAATCTTAATTCTAGGCCTAGTAGTTTCCGAGAAAATGAAAATAAACCAAATTATGCCATACTTTTAGCTGAAAATATGTAAAAATATGTATGTTATTGTGCGATACACATATTTTTTCTCAAAAACGGTAAGTCTGGCGTGGTTTTGACCATAACAAGATTTGTAGAGGCATTCATTACGAACATTTTAAACCAAAAATCTTAATTCTAGGCCTAGTAGTTTCCGAGAAAATGGAAATAAACCAAATTATGCCATACTTTTAGCTAAAAATATGTATGTTATTGTGCGATGCACATATTTTTTCTCAAAAAGGGTAAGTCTGGCGTGGTTTTGACCATAACAAGATTTGTAGAGGCATTCATTACGAACATTTTAAACCAAAAATCTTAATTCTAGGCCTAGTAGTTTCCGAGAAAATGGAAATAAACCAAATTATGCCATACTTTTAGCTAAAAATATGTATGTTATTGTGCGATGCACATATTTTTTCTCAAAAACGGTAAGTCTGGCGTGGTTTTGACCATAACAAGATTTGTAGAGGCATTCATTACGAACATTTTAAACCAAAAATCTTAATTCTAGGCCTAGTAGTTTCCGAGAAAATGGAAATAAACCAAATTATGCCATACTTTTAGCTGAAAATATGTAAAAATATGTATGTTATTGTGCGATACACATATTTTTTCTCAAAAACGGTAAGTCTGGCGTGGTTTTGACCATAACAAGATTTGTAGAGGCATTCATTACGAACATTTTAAACCAAAAATCTTAATTCTAGGCCTAGTAGTTTCCGAGAAAATGGAAATAAACCAAATTATGCCATACTTTTAGCTGAAAATATGTAAAAATATGTATGTTATTGTGCGATACACATATTTTTTCTCAAAAACGGTAAGTCTGGCGTGGTTTTGACCATAACAAGATTTGTAGAGGCATTCATTACGAACATTTTAAACCAAAAATCTTAATTCTAGGCCTAGTAGTTTCCGAGAAAATGGAAATAAACCAAATTATGCCATACTTTTAGCTAAAAATATGTATGTTATTGTGCGATGCACATATTTTTTCTCAAAAAGGGTAAGTCTGGCGTGGTTTTGACCATAACAAGATTTGTAGAGGCATTCATTACGAACATTTTAAACCAAAAATCTTAATTCTAGGCCTAGTAGTTTCCGAGAAAATGGAAATAAACCAAATTATGCCATACTTTTAGCTAAAAATATGTATGTTATTGTGCGATGCACATATTTTTTCTCAAAAACGGTAAGTCTGGCGTGGTTTTGACCATAACAAGATTTGTAGAGGCATTCATTACGAACATTTTAAACCAAAAATCTTAATTCTAGGCCTAGTAGTTTCCGAGAAAATGGAAATAAACCAAATTATGCCATACTTTTAGCTGAAAATATGTAAAAATATGTATGTTATTGTGCGATACACATATTTTTTCTCAAAAAGTCTGGCGTGGTTTTGACCATAACAAGATTTGTAGAGGCATTCATTACGAACATTTTAAACCAAAAATCTTAATTCTAGGCCTAGTAGTTTCCGAGAAAATGGAAATAAACCAAATTATGCCATACTTTTAGCTGAAAATATGTAAAAATATGTATGTTATTGTGCGATACACATATTTTTTCTCAAAAACGGTAAGTCTGGCGTGGTTTTGACCATAACAAGATTTGTAGAGGCATTCATTACGAACATTTTAAACCAAAAATCTTAATTCTAGGCCTAGTAGTTTCCGAGAAAATGGAAATAACCAAATTATGCCATACTTTTAGCTAAAAATATGTATGTTATTGTGCGATGCACATATTTTTTCTCAAAAAGGGTAAGTCTGGCGTGGTTTTTGACCATAACAAGATTTGTAGAGGCATTCATTACGAACATTTTAAACCAAAAATCTTAATTCTAGGCCTAGTAGTTTCCGAGAAAATGGAAATAAACCAAATTATGCCATACTTTTAGCTAAAAATATGTATGTTATTGTGCGATGCACATATTTTTTCTCAAAAACGGTAAGTCTGGCGTGGTTTTGACCATAACAAGATTTGTAGAGGCATTCATTACGAACATTTTAAACCAAAAATCTTAATTCTAGGCCTAGTAGTTTCCGAGAAAATGGAAAATAAACCAAATTATGCCATACTTTTAGCTGAAAATATGTAAAAAATATGTATGTTATTGTGCGATACACATATTTTTTCTCAAAAACGGTAAGTCTGGCGTGGTTTTGACCATAACAAGATTTGTAGAGGCATTCATTACGAACATTTTAAACCAAAAATCTTAATTCTAGGCCTAGTAGTTTCCGAGAAAATGGAAATAAACCAAATTATGCCATACTTTTAGCTGAAAATATGTAAAAATATGTATGTTATTGTGCGATACACATATTTTTTCTCAAAAACGGTAAGTCTGGCGTGGTTTTGACCATAACAAGATTTGTAGAGGCATTCATTACGAACATTTTAAACCAAAAATCTTAATTCTAGGCCTAGTAGTTTCCGAGGAAAATGGAAATAAACCAAATTATGCCATACTTTTAGCTAAAAATATGTATGTTATTGTGCGATGCACATATTTTTTCTCAAAAAGGGTAAGTCTGGCGTGGTTTTGACCATAACAAGATTTGTAGAGGCATTCATTACGAACATTTTAAACCAAAAATCTTAATTCTAGGCCTAGTAGTTTCCCGAGGAAAATGGAAATAAACCAAATTATGCCATACTTTTAGCTAAAAATATGTATGTTATTGTGCGATGCACATATTTTTTCTCAAAAACGGTAAGTCTGGCGTGGTTTTGACCATAACAAGATTTGTAGAGGCATTCATTACGAACATTTTAAACCAAAAATCTTAATTCTAGGCCTAGTAGTTTCCGAGAAAATGGAAATAAACCAAATTATGCCATACTTTTAGCTGAAAATATGTAAAAATATGTATGTTATTGTGCGATACACATATTTTTTCTCAAAAACGGTAAGTCTGGCGTGGTTTTGACCATAACAAGATTTGTAGAGGCATTCATTACGAACATTTTAAACCAAAAATCTTAATTCTAGGCCTAGTAGTTTCCGAGAAAATGGAAATAAACCAAATTATGCCATACTTTTAGCTGAAAATATGTAAAAATATGTATGTTATTGTGCGATACACATATTTTTTCTCAAAAACGGTAAGTCTGGCGTGGTTTTGACCATAACAAGATTTGTAGAGGCATTCATTACGAACATTTTAAACCAAAAATCTTAATTCTAGGCCTAGTAGTTTCCGAGAAAATGGAAATAAACCAAATTATGCCATACTTTTAGCTGAAAATATGTAAAAATATGTATGTTATTGTGCGATACACATATTTTTTCTCAAAAACGGTAAGTCTGGCGTGGTTTTGACCATAACAAGATTTGTAGAGGCATTCATTACGAACATTTTAAACCAAAAATCTTAATTCTAGGCCTAGTAGTTTCCGAGAAAATGGAAATAAACCAAATTATGCCATACTTTTAGCTGAAAATATGTAAAAATATGTATGTTATTGTGCGATACACATATTTTTTCTCAAAAACGGTAAGTCTGGCGTGGTTTTGACCATAACAAGATTTGTAGAGGCATTCATTACGAACATTTTAAACCAAAAATCTTAATTCTAGGCCTAGTAGTTTCCGAGAAAATGAAAATAAACCAAATTATGCCATACTTTTAGCTAAAAATATGTATGTTATTGTGCGATGCACATATTTTTTCTCAAAAACGGTAAGTCTGGCGTGGTTTTGACCATAACAAGATTTGTAGAGGCATTCATTACGAACATTTTAAACCAAAAATCTTAATTCTAGGCCTAGTAGTTTCCGAGAAAATGGAAATAAACCAAATTATGCCATACTTTTAGCTGAAAATATGTAAAAATATGTATGTTATTGTGCGATACACATATTTTTTCTCAAAAACGGTAAGTCTGGCGTGGTTTTGACCATAACAAGATTTGTAGAGGCATTCATTACGAACATTTTAAACCAAAAATCTTAATTCTAGGCCTAGTAGTTTCCGAGAAAATGGAAATAAACCAAATTATGCCATACTTTTAGCTGAAAATATGTAAAAATATGTATGTTATTGTGCGATACACATATTTTTTCTCAAAAACGGTAAGTCTGGCGTGGTTTTGACCATAACAAGATTTGTAGAGGCATTCATTACGAACATTTTAAACCAAAAATCTTAATTCTAGGCCTAGTAGTTTCCGAGAAAATGGAAATAAACCAAATTATGCCATACTTTTAGCTGAAAATATGTATGTTATTGTGCGATGTACATATTTTTTCTCAAAAACGGTAAGTCTGGCGTGGTTTTGACCATAACAAGATTTGTAGAGGCATTCATTACGAACATTTTAAACCAAAAATCTTAATTCTAGGCCTACTAGTTTCCGAGAAAATGAAAATAAACCAAATTATGCCATACTTTTAGCTAAAAATATGTGTTATTGTGCGATGCACATATTTTTTCTCAAAAACGGTAAGTCTGGCGTGGTTTTGACCATAACAAGATTTGTAGAGGCATTCATTACGAACATTTTAAACCAAAAATCTTAATTCTAGGCCTAGTAGTTTCCGAGAAAATGGAAATAAACCAAATTATGCCATACTTTTAGCTGAAAATATGTAAAAATATGTATGTTATTGTGCGATACACATATTTTTTCTCAAAAACGGTAAGTCTGGCGTGGTTTTGACCATAACAAGATTTGTAGAGGCATTCATTACGAACATTTTAAACCAAAAATCTTAATTCTAGGCCTAGTAGTTTCCGAGAAAATGAAAATAAACCAAATTATGCCATACTTTTAGCTAAAAATATGTATGTTATTGTGCGATGCACATATTTTTTCTCAAAAACGGTAAGTCTGGCGTGGTTTTGACCATAACAAGATTTGTAGAGGCATTCATTACGAACATTTTAAACCAAAAATCTTAATTCTAGGCCTAGTAGTTTCCGAGAAAATGGAAATAAACCAAATTATGCCATACTTTTAGCTGAAAATATGTAAACATATGTATGTTATTGTGCGATACACATATTTTTTCTCAAAAACGGTAAGTCTGGCGTGGTTTTGACCATAACAAGATTTGTAGAGGCATTCATTACGAACATTTTAAACCAAAAATCTTAATTCTAGGCCTAGTAGTTTCCGAGAAAATGGAAATAAACCAAATTATGCCATACTTTTAGCTGAAAATATGTAAAAATATGTATGTTATTGTGCGATACACATATTTTTTCTCAAAAACGGTAAGTCTGGCGTGGTTTTGACCATAACAAGATTTGTAGAGGCATTCATTACGAACATTTTAAACCAAAAATCTTAATTCTAGGCCTAGTAGTTTCCGAGAAAATGGAAATAAACCAAATTATGCCATACTTTTAGCTGAAAATATGTAAAAATATGTATGTTATTGTGCGATACACATATTTTTTCTCAAAAACGGTAAGTCTGGCGTGGTTTTGACCATAACAAGATTTGTAGAGGCATTCATTACGAACATTTTAAACCAAAAATCTTAATTCTAGGCCTAGTAGTTTCCGAGAAAATGGAAATAAACCAAATTATGCCATACTTTTAGCTGAAAATATGTATGTTATTGTGCGATGCACATATTTTTTCTCAAAAACGGTAAGTCTGGCGTGGTTTTGACCATAACAAGATTTGTAGAGGCATTCATTACGAACATTTTAAACCAAAAATCTTAATTCTAGGCCTAGTAGTTTCCGAGAAAATGAAAATAAACCAAATTATGCCATACTTTTAGCTAAAAATATGTATGTTATTGTGCGATGCACATATTTTTTCTCAAAAACGGTAAGTCTGGCGTGGTTTTGACCATAACAAGATTTGTAGAGGCATTCATTACGAACATTTTAAACCAAAAATCTTAATTCTAGGCCTAGTAGTTTCCGAGAAAATGGAAATAAACCAAATTATGCCATACTTTTAGCTGCAAATATGTAAAAATATGTATGTTATTGTGCGATACACATATTTTTTCTCAAAAACGGTAAGTCTGGCGTGGTTTTGACCATAACAAGATTTGTAGAGGCATTCATTACGAACATTTTAAACCAAAAATCTTAATTCTAGGCCTAGTAGTTTCCGAGAAAATGGAAATAAACCAAATTATGCCATACTTTTAGCTGAAAATATGTATGTTATTGTGCGATGCACATATTTTTTCTCAAAAACGGTAAGTCTGGCGTGGTTTTGACCATAACAAGATTTGTAGAGGCATTCATTACGAACATTTTAAACCAAAAATCTTAATTCTAGGCCTAGTAGTTTCCGAGAAAATGAAAATAAACCAAATTATGCCATACTTTTAGCTAAAAATATGTATGTTATTGTGCGATGCACATATTTTTTCTCAAAAACGGTAAGTCTGGCGTGGTTTTGACCATAACAAGATTTGTAGAGGCATTCATTACGAACATTTTAAACCAAAAATCTTAATTCTAGGCCTAGTAGTTTCCGAGAAAATGGAAATAAACCAAATTATGCCATACTTTTAGCTGAAAATATGTATGTTATTGTGCGATGCACATATTTTTTCTCAAAAACGGTAAGTCTGGCGTGGTTTTGACCATAACAAGATTTGTAGAGGCATTCATTACGAACATTTTAAACCAAAAATCTTAATTCTAGGCCTAGTAGTTTCCGAGAAAATGAAAATAAACCAAATTATGCCATACTTTTAGCTAAAAATATGTATGTTATTGTGCGATGCACATATTTTTTCTCAAAAACGGTAAGTCTGGCGTGGTTTTGACCATAACAAGATTTGTAGAGGCATTCATTACGAACATTTTAAACCAAAAATCTTAATTCTAGGCCTAGTAGTTTCCGAGAAAATGGAAATAAACCAAATTATGCCATACTTTTAGCTGAAAATATGTATGTTATTGTGCGATGCACATATTTTTTCTCAAAAACGGTAAGTCTGGCGTGGTTTTGACCATAACAAGATTTGTAGAGGCATTCATTACGAACATTTTAAACCAAAAATCTTAATTCTAGGCCTAGTAGTTTCCGAGAAAATGAAAATAAACCAAATTATGCCATACTTTTAGCTAAAAATATGTATGTTATTGTGCGATGCACATATTTTTTCTCAAAAACGGTAAGTCTGGCGTGGTTTTGACCATAACAAGATTTGTAGAGGCATTCATTACGAACATTTTAAACCAAAAATCTTAATTCTAGGCCTAGTAGTTTCCGAGAAAATGGAAATAAACCAAATTATGCCATACTTTTAGCTGAAAATATGTAAAAATATGTATGTTATTGTGCGATACACATATTTTTTCTCAAAAACGGTAAGTCTGGCGTGGTTTTGACCATAACAAGATTTGTAGAGGCATTCATTACGAACATTTTAAACCAAAAATCTTAATTCTAGGCCTAGTAGTTTCCGAGAAAATGAAAATAAACCAAATTATGCCATACTTTTAGCTAAAAATATGTATGTTATTGTGCGATGCACATATTTTTTCTCAAAAACGGTAAGTCTGGCGTGGTTTTGACCATAACAAGATTTGTAGAGGCATTCATTACGAACATTTTAAACCAAAAATCTTAATTCTAGGCCTAGTAGTTTCCGAGAAAATGGAAATAAACCAAATTATGCCATACTTTTAGCTGAAAATATGTAAAAATATGTATGTTATTGTGCGATACACATATTTTTTCTCAAAAACGGTAAGTCTGGCGTGGTTTTGACCATAACAAGATTTGTAGAGGCATTCATTACGAACATTTTAAACTAAAAATCTTAATTCTAGGCCTAGTAGTTTCCGAGAAAATGGAAATAAACCAAATTATGCCATACTTTTAGCTGAAAATATGTAAAAATATGTATGTTATTGTGCGATACACATATTTTTTCTCAAAAACGGTAAGTCTGGCGTGGTTTTGACCATAACAAGATTTGTAGAGGCATTCATTACGAACATTTTAAACCAAAAATCTTAATTCTAGGCCTAGTAGTTTCCGAGAAAATGGAAATAAACCAAATTATGCCATACTTTTAGCTGAAAATATGTATGTTATTGTGCGATGCACATATTTTTTCTCAAAAACGGTAAGTCTGGCGTGGTTTTGACCATAACAAGATTTGTAGAGGCATTCATTACGAACATTTTAAACCAAAAATCTTAATTCTAGGCCTAGTAGTTTCCGAGAAAATGAAAATAAACCAAATTATGCCATACTTTTAGCTAAAAATATGTATGTTATTGTGCGATGCACATATTTTTTCTCAAAAACGGTAAGTCTGGCGTGGTTTTGACCATAACAAGATTTGTAGAGGCATTCATTACGAACATTTTAAACCAAAAATCTTAATTCTAGGCCTAGTAGTTTCCGAGAAAATGGAAATAAACCAAATTATGCCATACTTTTAGCTGAAAATATGTATGTTATTGTGCGATGCACATATTTTTTCTCAAAAACGGTAAGTCTGGCGTGGTTTTGACCATAACAAGATTTGTAGAGGCATTCATTACGAACATTTTAAACCAAAAATCTTAATTCTAGGCCTAGTAGTTTCCGAGAAAATGAAAATAAACCAAATTATGCCATACTTTTAGCTAAAAATATGTATGTTATTGTGCGATGCACATATTTTTTCTCAAAAACGGTAAGTCTGGCGTGGTTTTGACCATAACAAGATTTGTAGAGGCATTCATTACGAACATTTTAAACCAAAAATCTTAATTCTAGGCCTAGTAGTTTCCGAGAAAATGGAAATAAACCAAATTATGCCATACTTTTAGCTGAAAATATGTATGTTATTGTGCGATGCACATATTTTTTCTCAAAAACGGTAAGTCTGGCGTGGTTTTGACCATAACAAGATTTGTAGAGGCATTCATTACGAACATTTTAAACCAAAAATCTTAATTCTAGGCCTAGTAGTTTCCGAGAAAATGAAAATAAACCAAATTATGCCATACTTTTAGCTAAAAATATGTATGTTATTGTGCGATGCACATATTTTTTCTCAAAAACGGTAAGTCTGGCGTGGTTTTGACCATAACAAGATTTGTAGAGGCATTCATTACGAACATTTTAAACCAAAAATCTTAATTCTAGGCCTAGTAGTTTCCGAGAAAATGGAAATAAACCAAATTATGCCATACTTTTAGCTGAAAATATGTATGTTATTGTGCGATGCACATATTTTTTCTCAAAAACGGTAAGTCTGGCGTGGTTTTGACCATAACAAGATTTGTAGAGGCATTCATTACGAACATTTTAAACCAAAAATCTTAATTCTAGGCCTAGTAGTTTCCGAGAAAATGAAAATAAACCAAATTATGCCATACTTTTAGCTAAAAATATGTATGTTATTGTGCGATGCACATATTTTTTCTCAAAAACGGTAAGTCTGGCGTGGTTTTGACCATAACAAGATTTGTAGAGGCATTCATTACGAACATTTTAAACCAAAAATCTTAATTCTAGGCCTAGTAGTTTCCGAGAAAATGGAAATAAACCAAATTATGCCATACTTTTAGCTGAAAATATGTAAAAATATGTATGTTATTGTGCGATACACATATTTTTTCTCAAAAACGGTAAGTCTGGCGTGGTTTTGACCATAACAAGATTTGTAGAGGCATTCATTACGAACATTTTAAACCAAAAATCTTAATTCTAGGCCTAGTAGTTTCCGAGAAAATGGAAATAAACCAAATTATGCCATACTTTTAGCTAAAAATATGTATGTTATTGTGCGATGCACATATTTTTTCTCAAAAACGGTAAGTCTGGCGTGGTTTTGACCATAACAAGATTTGTAGAGGCATTCATTACGAACATTTTAAACCAAAAATCTTAATTCTAGGCCTAGTAGTTTCCGAGAAAATGGAAATAAACCAAATTATGCCATACTTTTAGCTGAAAATATGTAAAAATATGTATGTTATTGTGCGATACACATATTTTTTCTCAAAAACGGTAAGTCTGGCGTGGTTTTGACCATAACAAGATTTGTAGAGGCATTCATTACGAACATTTTAAACCAAAAATCTTAATTCTAGGCCTAGTAGTTTCCGAGAAAATGGAAATAAACCAAATTATGCCATACTTTTAGCTGAAAATATGTAAAAATATGTATGTTATTGTGCGATACACATATTTTTTCTCAAAAACGGTAAGTCTGGCGTGGTTTTGACCGTAACAAGATTTGTAGAGGCATTCATTACGAACATTTTAAACCAAAAATCTTAATTCTAGGCCTAGTAGTTTCCGAGAAAATGAAAATAAACCAAATTATGCCATACTTTTAGCTGAAAATATGTAAAAATATGTATGTTATTGTGCGATACACATATTTTTTCTCAAAAACGGTAAGTCTGGCGTGGTTTTGACCATAACAAGATTTGTAGAGGCATTCATTACGAACATTTTAAACCAAAAATCTTAATTCTAGGCCTAGTAGTTTCCGAGAAAATGAAAATAAACCAAATTATGCCATACTTTTAGCTAAAAATATGTATGTTATTGTGCGATGCACATATTTTTTCTCAAAAACGGTAAGTCTGGCGTGGTTTTGACCATAACAAGATTTGTAGAGGCATTCATTACGAACATTTTAAACCAAAAATCTTAATTCTAGGCCTAGTAGTTTCCGAGAAAATGAAAATAAACCAAATTATGCCATACTTTTAGCTAAAAATATGTATGTTATTGTGCGATGCACATATTTTTTCTCAAAAACGGTAAGTCTGGCGTGGTTTTGACCATAACAAGATTTGTAGAGGCATTCATTACGAACATTTTAAACCAAAAATCTTAATTCTAGGCCTAGTAGTTTCCGAGAAAATGGAAATAAACCAAATTATGCCATACTTTTAGCTGAAAATATGTAAAAATATGTATGTTATTGTGCGATACACATATTTTTTCTCAAAAACGGTAAGTCTGGCGTGGTTTTGACCATAACAAGATTTGTAGAGGCATTCATTACGAACATTTTAAACCAAAAATCTTAATTCTAGGCCTAGTAGTTTCCGAGAAAATGAAAATAAACCAAATTATGCCATACTTTTAGCTAAAAATATGTATGTTATTGTGCGATGCACATATTTTTTCTCAAAAACGGTAAGTCTGGCGTGGTTTTGACCATAACAAGATTTGTAGAGGCATTCATTACGAACATTTTAAACCAAAAATCTTAATTCTAGGCCTAGTAGTTTCCGAGAAAATGAAAATAAACCAAATTATGCCATACTTTTAGCTAAAAATATGTATGTTATTGTGCGATGCACATATTTTTTCTCAAAAACGGTAAGTCTGGCGTGGTTTTGACCATAACAAGATTTGTAGAGGCATTCATTACGAACATTTTAAACCAAAAATCTTAATTCTAGGCCTAGTAGTTTCCGAGAAAATGGAAATAAACCAAATTATGCCATACTTTTAGCTGAAAATATGTAAAAATATGTGTTATTGTGCGATACACATATTTTTTCTCAAAAACGGTAAGTCTGGCGTGGTTTTGACCATAACAAGATTTGTAGAGGCATTCATTACGAACATTTTAAACCAAAAATCTTAATTCTAGGCCTAGTAGTTTCCGAGAAAATGAAAATAAACCAAATTATGCCATACTTTTAGCTAAAAATATGTATGTTATTGTGCGATGCACATATTTTTTCTCAAAAACGGTAATTCTGGCGTGGTTTTGACCATAACAAGATTTGTAGAGGCATTCATTACGAACATTTTAAACCAAAAATCTTAATTCTAGGCCTAGTAGTTTCCGAGAAAATGGAAATAAACCAAATTATGCCATACTTTTAGCTGAAAATATGTAAAAATATGTATGTTATTGTGCGATACACATATTTTTTCTCAAAAACGGTAAGTCTGGCGTGGTTTTGACCATAACAAGATTTGTAGAGGCATTCATTACGAACATTTTAAACCAAAAATCTTAATTCTAGGCCTAGTAGTTTCCGAGAAAATGGAAATAAACCAAATTATGCCATACTTTTAGCTGAAAATATGTAAAAATATGTATGTTATTGTGCGATACACATATTTTTTCTCAAAAACGGTAAGTCTGGCGTGGTTTTGACCATAACAAGATTTGTAGAGGCATTCATTACGAACATTTTAAACCAAAAATCTTAATTCTAGGCCTAGTAGTTTCCGAGAAAATGGAAATAAACCAAATTATGCCATACTTTTAGCTGAAAATATGTAAAAATATGTATGTTATTGTGCGATACACATATTTTTTCTCAAAAACGGTAAGTCTGGCGTGGTTTTGACCATAACAAGATTTGTAGAGGCATTCATTACGAACATTTTAAACCAAAAATCTTAATTCTAGGCCTAGTAGTTTCCGAGAAAATGGAAATAAACCAAATTATGCCATACTTTTAGCTGAAAATATGTAAAAATATGTATGTTATTGTGCGATACACATATTTTTTCTCAAAAACGGTAAGTCTGGCGTGGTTTTGACCATAACAAGATTTGTAGAGGCATTCATTACGAACATTTTAAACTAAAAATCTTAATTCTAGGCCTAGTAGTTTCCGAGAAAATGGAAATAAACCAAATTATGCTATACTTTTAGCTGAAAATATGTAAAAATATGTATGTTATTGTGCGATACACATATTTTTTCTCAAAAACGGTAAGTCTGGCGTGGTTTTGACCATAACAAGATTTGTAGAGGCATTCATTACGAACATTTTAAACCAAAAATCTTAATTCTAGGCCTAGTAGTTTCCGAGAAAATGGAAATAAACCAAATTATGCCATACTTTTAGCTGAAAATATGTAAAAATATGTATGTTATTGTGCGATACACATATTTTTTCTCAAAAACGGTAAGTCTGGCGTGGTTTTGACCATAACAAGATTTGTAGAGGCATTCATTACGAACATTTTAAACCAAAAATCTTAATTCTAGGCCTAGTAGTTTCCGAGAAAATGGAAATAAACCAAATTATGCCATACTTTTAGCTGAAAATATGTAAAAATATGTATGTTATTGTGCGATACACATATTTTTTCTCAAAAACGGTAAGTCTGGCGTGGTTTTGACCATAACAAGATTTGTAGAGGCATTCATTACGAACATTTTAAACCAAAAATCTTAATTCTAGGCCTAGTAGTTTCCGAGAAAATGGAAATAAACCAAATTATGCCATACTTTTAGCTGAAAATATGTAAAAATATGTATGTTATTGTGCGATACACATATTTTTTCTCAAAAACGGTAAGTCTGGCGTGGTTTTGACCATAACAAGATTTGTAGAGGCATTCATTACGAACATTTTAAACCAAAAATCTTAATTCTAGGCCTAGTAGTTTCCGAGAAAATGGAAATAAACCAAATTATGCCATACTTTTAGCTGAAAATATGTAAAAATATGTATGTTATTGTGCGATACACATATTTTTTCTCAAAAACGGTAAGTCTGGCGTGGTTTTGACCATAACAAGATTTGTAGAGGCATTCATTACGAACATTTTAAACCAAAAATCTTAATTCTAGGCCTAGTAGTTTCCGAGAAAATGAAAATAAACCAAATTATGCCATACTTTTAGCTAAAAATATGTATGTTATTGTGCGATGCACATATTTTTTCTCAAAAACGGTAAGTCTGGCGTGGTTTTGACCATAACAAGATTTGTAGAGGCATTCATTACGAACATTTTAAACCAAAAATCTTAATTCTAGGCCTAGTAGTTTCCGAGAAAATGAAAATAAACCAAATTATGCCATACTTTTAGCTAAAAATATGTATGTTATTGTGCGATGCACATATTTTTTCTCAAAAACGGTAAGTCTGGCGTGGTTTTGACCATAACAAGATTTGTAGAGGCATTCATTACGAACATTTTAAACCAAAAATCTTAATTCTAGGCCTAGTAGTTTCCGAGAAAATGAAAATAAACCAAATTATGCCATACTTTTAGCTAAAAATATGTATGTTATTGTGCGATGCACATATTTTTTCTCAAAAACGGTAAGTCTGGCGTGGTTTTGACCATAACAAGATTTGTAGAGGCATTCATTACGAACATTTTAAACCAAAAATCTTAATTCTAGGCCTAGTAGTTTCCGAGAAAATGAAAATAAACCAAATTATGCCATACTTTTAGCTAAAAATATGTATGTTATTGTGCGATGCACATATTTTTTCTCAAAAACGGTAAGTCTGGCGTGGTTTTGACCATAACAAGATTTGTAGAGGCATTCATTACGAACATTTTAAACCAAAAATCTTAATTCTAGGCCTAGTAGTTTCCGAGAAAATGGAAATAAACCAAATTATGCCATACTTTTAGCTGAAAATATGTAAAAATATGTATGTTATTGTGCGATACACATATTTTTTCTCAAAAACGGTAAGTCTGGCGTGGTTTTGACCATAACAAGATTTGTAGAGGCATTCATTACGAACATTTTAAACCAAAAATCTTAATTCTAGGCCTAGTAGTTTCCGAGAAAATGGAAATAAACCAAATTATGCCATACTTTTAGCTGAAAATATGTAAAAATATGTATGTTATTGTGCGATACACATATTTTTTCTCAAAAACGGTAAGTCTGGCGTGGTTTTGACCATAACAAGATTTGTAGAGGCATTCATTACGAACATTTTAAAACAAAAATCTTAATTCTAGGCCTAGTAGTTTCCGAGAAAATGGAAATAAACCAAATTATGCCATACTTTTAGCTGAAAATATGTAAAAATATGTATGTTATTGTGCGATACACATATTTTTTCTCAAAAACGGTAAGTCTGGCGTGGTTTTGACCATAACAAGATTTGTAGAGGCATTCATTACGAACATTTTAAACCAAAAATCTTAATTCTAGGCCTAGTAGTTTCCGAGAAAATGAAAATAAACCAAATTATGCCATACTTTTAGCTAAAAATATGTATGTTATTGTGCGATGCACATATTTTTTCTCAAAAACGGTAATTCTGGCGTGGTTTTGACCATAACAAGATTTGTAGAGGCATTCATTACGAACATTTTAAACCAAAAATCTTAATTCTAGGCCTAGTAGTTTCCGAGAAAATGGAAATAAACCAAATTATGCCATACTTTTAGCTGAAAATATGTAAAAATATGTATGTTATTGTGCGATACACATATTTTTTCTCAAAAACGGTAAGTCTGGCGTGGTTTTGACCATAACAAGATTTGTAGAGGCATTCATTACGAACATTTTAAACCAAAAATCTTAATTCTAGGCCTAGTAGTTTCCGAGAAAATGAAAATAAACCAAATTATGCCATACTTTTAGCTAAAAATATGTATGTTATTGTGCGATGCACATATTTTTTCTCAAAAACGGTAAGTCTGGCGTGGTTTTGACCATAACAAGATTTGTAGAGGCATTCATTACGAACATTTTAAACCAAAAATCTTAATTCTAGGCCTAGTAGTTTCCGAGAAAATGAAAATAAACCAAATTATGCCATACTTTTAGCTAAAAATATGTATGTTATTGTGCGATGCACATATTTTTTCTCAAAAACGGTAAGTCTGGCGTGGTTTTGACCATAACAAGATTTGTAGAGGCATTCATTACGAACATTTTAAACCAAAAATCTTAATTCTAGGCCTAGTAGTTTCCGAGAAAATGAAAATAAACCAAATTATGCCATACTTTTAGCTAAAAATATGTATGTTATTGTGCGATGCACATATTTTTTCTCAAAAACGGTAAGTCTGGCGTGGTTTTGACCATAACAAGATTTGTAGAGGCATTCATTACGAACATTTTAAACCAAAAATCTTAATTCTAGGCCTAGTAGTTTCCGAGAAAATGAAAATAAACCAAATTATGCCATACTTTTAGCTAAAAATATGTATGTTATTGTGCGATGCACATATTTTTTCTCAAAAACGGTAAGTCTGGCGTGGTTTTGACCATAACAAGATTTGTAGAGGCATTCATTACGAACATTTTAAACCAAAAATCTTAATTCTAGGCCTAGTAGTTTCCGAGAAAATGGAAATAAACCAAATTATGCCATACTTTTAGCTGAAAATATGTAAAAATATGTATGTTATTGTGCGATACACATATTTTTTCTCAAAAACGGTAAGTCTGGCGTGTTTTTGACCATAACAAGATTTGTAGAGGCATTCATTACGAACATTTTAAACCAAAAATCTTAATTCTAGGCCTAGTAGTTTCCGAGAAAATGAAAATAAACCAAATTATGCCATACTTTTAGCTAAAAATATGTATGTTATTGTGCGATGCACATATTTTTTCTCAAAAACGGTAAGTCTGGCGTGGTTTTGACCATAACAAGATTTGTAGAGGCATTCATTACGAACATTTTAAACCAAAAATCTTAATTCTAGGCCTAGTAGTTTCCGAGAAAATGAAAATAAACCAAATTATGCCATACTTTTAGCTAAAAATATGTATGTTATTGTGCGATGCACATATTTTTTCTCAAAAACGGTAAGTCTGGCGTGGTTTTGACCATAACAAGATTTGTAGAGGCATTCATTACGAACATTTTAAACCAAAAATCTTAATTCTAGGCCTAGTAGTTTCCGAGAAAATGGAAATAAACCAAATTATGCCATACTTTTAGCTGAAAATATGTAAAAATATGTATGTTATTGTGCGATACACATATTTTTTCTCAAAAACGGTAAGTCTGGCGTGGTTTTGACCATAACAAGATTTGTAGAGGCATTCATTACGAACATTTTAAACCAAAAATCTTAATTCTAGGCCTAGTAGTTTCCGAGAAAATGGAAATAAACCAAATTATGCCATACTTTTAGCTAAAAATATGTATGTTATTGTGCGATGCACATATTTTTTCTCAAAAACGGTAAGTCTGGCGTGGTTTTGACCATAACAAGATTTGTAGAGGCATTCATTACGAACATTTTAAACCAAAAATCTTAATTCTAGGCCTAGTAGTTTCCGAGAAAATGAAAATAAACCAAATTATGCCATACTTTTAGCTAAAAATATGTATGTTATTGTGCGATGCACATATTTTTTCTCAAAAAGGGTAAGTCTGGCGTGGTTTTGACCATAACAAGATTTGTAGAGGCATTCATTACGAACATTTTAAACCAAAAATCTTAATTCTAGGCCTAGTAGTTTCCGAGAAAATGAAAATAAACCAAATTATGCCATACTTTTAGCTAAAAATATGTAAAAATATGTATGTTATTGTGCGATACACATATTTTTTCTCAAAAACGGTAAGTCTGGCGTGGTTTTGACCATAACAAGATTTGTAGAGGCATTCATTACGAACATTTTAAACCAAAAATCTTAATTCTAGGCCTAGTAGTTTCCGAGAAAATGAAAATAAACCAAATTATGCCATACTTTTAGCTAAAAATATGTATGTTATTGTGCGATGCACATATTTTTTCTCAAAAACGGTGAGTCTGGCGTGGTTTTGACCATAACAAGATTTGTAGAGGCATTCATTACGAACATTTTAAACCAAAAATCTTAATTCTAGGCCTAGTAGTTTCCGAGAAAATGGAAATAAACCAAATTATGCCATACTTTTAGCTGAAAATATGTAAAAATATGTATGTTATTGTGCGATACACATATTTTTTCTCAAAAACGGTAAGTCTGGCGTGGTTTTGACCATAACAAGATTTGTAGAGGCATTCATTACGAACATTTTAAACCAAAAATCTTAATTCTAGGCCTAGTAGTTTCCGAGAAAATGAAAATAAACCAAATTATGCCATACTTTTAGCTGAAAATATGTAAAAATATGTATGTTATTGTGCGATACACACATTTTTTCTCAAAAACGGTAAGTCTGGCGTGGTTTTGACCATAACAAGATTTGTAGAGGCATTCATTACGAACATTTTAAACCAAAAATCTTAATTCTAGGCCTAGTAGTTTCCGAGAAAATGGAAATAAACCAAATTATGCCATACTTTTAGCTGAAAATATGTAAAAATATGTATGTTATTGTGCGATACACATATTTTTTCTCAAAAACGGTAAGTCTGGCGTGGTTTTGACCATAACAAGATTTGTAGAGGCATTCATTACGAACATTTTAAACCAAAAATCTTAATTCTAGGCCTAGTAGTTTCCGAGAAAATGAAAATAAACCAAATTATGCCATACTTTTAGCTAAAAATATGTATGTTATTGTGCGATGCACATATTTTTTCTCAAAAACGGTAAGTCTGGCGTGGTTTTGACCATAACAAGATTTGTAGAGGCATTCATTACGAACATTTTAAACCAAAAATCTTAATTCTAGGCCTAGTAGTTTCCGAGAAAATGAAAATAAACCAAATTATGCCATACTTTTAGCTAAAAATATGTATGTTATTGTGCGATGCACATATTTTTTCTCAAAAACGGTAAGTCTGGCGTGGTTTTGACCATAACAAGATTTGTAGAGGCATTCATTACGAACATTTTAAACCAAAAATCTTAATTCTAGGCCTAGTAGTTTCCGAGAAAATGAAAATAAACCAAATTATGCCATACTTTTAGCTAAAAATATGTATGTTATTGTGCGATACACATATTTTTTCTCAAAAACGGTAAGTCTGGCGTGGTTTTGACCATAACAAGATTTGTAGAGGCATTCATTACGAACATTTTAAACCAAAAATCTTAATTCTAGGCCTAGTAGTTTCCGAGAAAATGGAAATAAACCAAATTATGCCATACTTTTAGCTAAAAATATGTATGTTATTGTGCGATGCACATATTTTTTCTCAAAAACGGTAAGTCTGGCGTGGTTTTGACCATAACAAGATTTGTAGAGGCATTCATTACGAACATTTTAAACCAAAAATCTTAATTCTAGGCCTAGTAGTTTCCGAGAAAATGGAAATAAACCAAATTATGCCATACTTTTAGCTGAAAATATGTAAAAATATGTATGTTATTGTGCGATACACATATTTTTTCTCAAAAACGGTAAGTCTGGCGTGGTTTTGACCATAACAAGATTTGTAGAGGCATTCATTACGAACATTTTAAACCAAAAATCTTAATTCTAGGCCTAGTAGTTTCCGAGAAAATGAAAATAAACCAAATTATGCCATACTTTTAGCTAAAAATATGTATGTTATTGTGCGATGCACATATTTTTTCTCAAAAACGGTAAGTCTGGCGTGGTTTTGATCATAACAAGATTTGTAGAGGCATTCATTACGAACATTTTAAACCAAAAATCTTAATTCTAGGCCTAGTAGTTTCCGAGAAAATGAAAATAAACCAAATTATGCCATACTTTTAGCTAAAAATATGTATGTTATTGTGCGATGCACATATTTTTTCTCAAAAACGGTAAGTCTGGCGTGGTTTTGACCATAACAAGATTTGTAGAGGCATTCATTACGAACATTTTAAACCAAAAATCTTAATTCTAGGCCTAGTAGTTTCCGAGAAAATGGAAATAAACCAAATTATGCCATACTTTTAGCTGAAAATATGTAAAAATATGTATGTTATTGTGCGATACACATATTTTTTCTCAAAAACGGTAAGTCTGGCGTGGTTTTGACCATAACAAGATTTGTAGAGGCATTCATTACGAACATTTTAAACCAAAAATCTTAATTCTAGGCCTACTAGTTTCCGAGAAAATGAAAATAAACCAAATTATGCCATACTTTTAGCTAAAAATATGTATGTTATTGTGCGATGCACATATTTTTTCTCAAAAACGGTAAGTCTGGCGTGGTTTTGACCATAACAAGATTTGTAGAGGCATTCATTACGAACATTTTAAACCAAAAATCTTAATTCTAGGCCTAGTAGTTTCCGAGAAAATGGAAATAAACCAAATTATGCCATACTTTTAGCTGAAAATATGTAAAAATATGTATGTTATTGTGCGATACACATATTTTTTCTCAAAAACGGTAAGTCTGGCGTGGTTTTGACCATAACAAGATTTGTAGAGGCATTCATTACGAACATTTTAAACCAAAAATCTTAATTCTAGGCCTAGTAGTTTCCGAGAAAATGGAAATAAACCAAATTATGCCATACTTTTAGCTGAAAATATGTAAAAATATGTATGTTATTGTGCGATACACATATTTTTTCTCAAAAACGGTAAGTCTGGCGTGGTTTTGACCATAACAAGATTTGTAGAGGCATTCATTACGAACATTTTAAACCAAAAATCTTAATTCTAGGCCTAGTAGTTTCCGAGAAAATGGAAATAAACCAAATTATGCCATACTTTTAGCTAAAAATATGTATGTTATTGTGCGATGCACATATTTTTTCTCAAAAACGGTAAGTCTGGCGTGGTTTTGACCATAACAAGATTTGTAGAGGCATTCATTACGAACATTTTAAACCAAAAATCTTAATTCTAGGCCTAGTAGTTTCCGAGAAAATGGAAATAAACCAAATTATGCCATACTTTTAGCTGAAAATATGTAAAAATATGTATGTTATTGTGCGATACACATATTTTTTCTCAAAAACGGTAAGTCTGGCGTGGTTTTGACCATAACAAGATTTGTAGAGGCATTCATTACGAACATTTTAAACCAAAAATCTTAATTCTAGGCCTAGTAGTTTCCGAGAAAATGGAAATAAACCAAATTATGCCATACTTTTAGCTGAAAATATGTAAAAATATGTATGTTATTGTGCGATACACATATTTTTTCTCAAAAACGGTAAGTCTGGCGTGGTTTTGACCATAACAAGATTTGTAGAGGCATTCATTACGAACATTTTAAACCAAAAATCTTAATTCTAGGCCTAGTAGTTTCCGAGAAAATGGAAATAAACCAAATTATGCCATACTTTTAGCTAAAAATATGTATGTTATTGTGCGATGCACATATTTTTTCTCAAAAAGGGTAAGTCTGGCGTGGTTTTGACCATAACAAGATTTGTAGAGGCATTCATTACGAACATTTTAAACCAAAAATCTTAATTCTAGGCCTAGTAGTTTCCGAGAAAATGGAAATAAACCAAATTATGCCATACTTTTAGCTAAAAATATGTATGTTATTGTGCGATGCACATATTTTTTCTCAAAAACGGTAAGTCTGGCGTGGTTTTGACCATAACAAGATTTGTAGAGGCATTCATTACGAACATTTTAAACCAAAAATCTTAATTCTAGGCCTAGTAGTTTCCGAGAAAATGGAAATAAACCAAATTATGCCATACTTTTAGCTGAAAATATGTAAAAATATGTATGTTATTGTGCGATACACATATTTTTTCTCAAAAACGGTAAGTCTGGCGTGGTTTTGACCATAACAAGATTTGTAGAGGCATTCATTACGAACATTTTAAACCAAAAATCTTAATTCTAGGCCTAGTAGTTTCCGAGAAAATGGAAATAAACCAAATTATGCCATACTTTTAGCTAAAAATATGTATGTTATTGTGCGATGCACATATTTTTTCTCAAAAACGGTAAGTCTGGCGTGGTTTTGACCATAACAAGATTTGTAGAGGCATTCATTACGAACATTTTAAACCAAAAATCTTAATTCTAGGCCTAGTAGTTTCCGAGAAAATGAAAATAAACCAAATTATGCCATACTTTTAGCTAAAAATATGTATGTTATTGTGCGATGCACATATTTTTTCTCAAAAAGGGTAAGTCTGGCGTGGTTTTGACCATAACAAGATTTGTAGAGGCATTCATTACGAACATTTTAAACCAAAAATCTTAATTCTAGGCCTAGTAGTTTCCGAGAAAATGAAAATAAACCAAATTATGCCATACTTTTAGCTAAAAATATGTAAAAATATGTATGTTATTGTGCGATACACATATTTTTTCTCAAAAACGGTAAGTCTGGCGTGGTTTTGACCATAACAAGATTTGTAGAGGCATTCATTACGAACATTTTAAACCAAAAATCTTAATTCTAGGCCTAGTAGTTTCCGAGAAAATGAAAATAAACCAAATTATGCCATACTTTTAGCTAAAAATATGTATGTTATTGTGCGATGCACATATTTTTTCTCAAAAACGGTGAGTCTGGCGTGGTTTTGACCATAACAAGATTTGTAGAGGCATTCATTACGAACATTTTAAACCAAAAATCTTAATTCTAGGCCTAGTAGTTTCCGAGAAAATGGAAATAAACCAAATTATGCCATACTTTTAGCTGAAAATATGTAAAAATATGTATGTTATTGTGCGATACACATATTTTTTCTCAAAAACGGTAAGTCTGGCGTGGTTTTGACCATAACAAGATTTGTAGAGGCATTCATTACGAACATTTTAAACCAAAAATCTTAATTCTAGGCCTAGTAGTTTCCGAGAAAATGAAAATAAACCAAATTATGCCATACTTTTAGCTGAAAATATGTAAAAATATGTATGTTATTGTGCGATACACACATTTTTTCTCAAAAACGGTAAGTCTGGCGTGGTTTTGACCATAACAAGATTTGTAGAGGCATTCATTACGAACATTTTAAACCAAAAATCTTAATTCTAGGCCTAGTAGTTTCCGAGAAAATGGAAATAAACCAAATTATGCCATACTTTTAGCTGAAAATATGTAAAAATATGTATGTTATTGTGCGATACACATATTTTTTCTCAAAAACGGTAAGTCTGGCGTGGTTTTGACCATAACAAGATTTGTAGAGGCATTCATTACGAACATTTTAAACCAAAAATCTTAATTCTAGGCCTAGTAGTTTCCGAGAAAATGAAAATAAACCAAATTATGCCATACTTTTAGCTAAAAATATGTATGTTATTGTGCGATGCACATATTTTTTCTCAAAAACGGTAAGTCTGGCGTGGTTTTGACCATAACAAGATTTGTAGAGGCATTCATTACGAACATTTTAAACCAAAAATCTTAATTCTAGGCCTAGTAGTTTCCGAGAAAATGAAAATAAACCAAATTATGCCATACTTTTAGCTAAAAATATGTATGTTATTGTGCGATGCACATATTTTTTCTCAAAAACGGTAAGTCTGGCGTGGTTTTGACCATAACAAGATTTGTAGAGGCATTCATTACGAACATTTTAAACCAAAAATCTTAATTCTAGGCCTAGTAGTTTCCGAGAAAATGAAAATAAACCAAATTATGCCATACTTTTAGCTAAAAATATGTATGTTATTGTGCGATACACATATTTTTTCTCAAAAACGGTAAGTCTGGCGTGGTTTTGACCATAACAAGATTTGTAGAGGCATTCATTACGAACATTTTAAACCAAAAATCTTAATTCTAGGCCTAGTAGTTTCCGAGAAAATGGAAATAAACCAAATTATGCCATACTTTTAGCTAAAAATATGTATGTTATTGTGCGATGCACATATTTTTTCTCAAAAACGGTAAGTCTGGCGTGGTTTTGACCATAACAAGATTTGTAGAGGCATTCATTACGAACATTTTAAACCAAAAATCTTAATTCTAGGCCTAGTAGTTTCCGAGAAAATGGAAATAAACCAAATTATGCCATACTTTTAGCTGAAAATATGTAAAAATATGTATGTTATTGTGCGATACACATATTTTTTCTCAAAAACGGTAAGTCTGGCGTGGTTTTGACCATAACAAGATTTGTAGAGGCATTCATTACGAACATTTTAAACCAAAAATCTTAATTCTAGGCCTAGTAGTTTCCGAGAAAATGAAAATAAACCAAATTATGCCATACTTTTAGCTAAAAGTATGTATGTTATTGTGCGATGCACATATTTTTTCTCAAAAACGGTAAGTCTGGCGTGGTTTTGATCATAACAAGATTTGTAGAGGCATTCATTACGAACATTTTAAACCAAAAATCTTAATTCTAGGCCTAGTAGTTTCCGAGAAAATGAAAATAAACCAAATTATGCCATACTTTTAGCTAAAAATATGTATGTTATTGTGCGATGCACATATTTTTTCTCAAAAACGGTAAGTCTGGCGTGGTTTTGACCATAACAAGATTTGTAGAGGCATTCATTACGAACATTTTAAACCAAAAATCTTAATTCTAGGCCTAGTAGTTTCCGAGAAAATGGAAATAAACCAAATTATGCCATACTTTTAGCTGAAAATATGTAAAAATATGTATGTTATTGTGCGATACACATATTTTTTCTCAAAAACGGTAAGTCTGGCGTGGTTTTGACCATAACAAGATTTGTAGAGGCATTCATTACGAACATTTTAAACCAAAAATCTTAATTCTAGGCCTACTAGTTTCCGAGAAAATGAAAATAAACCAAATTATGCCATACTTTTAGCTAAAAATATGTATGTTATTGTGCGATGCACATATTTTTTCTCAAAAACGGTAAGTCTGGCGTGGTTTTGACCATAACAAGATTTGTAGAGGCATTCATTACGAACATTTTAAACCAAAAATCTTAATTCTAGGCCTAGTAGTTTCCGAGAAAATGGAAATAAACCAAATTATGCCATACTTTTAGCTGAAAATATGTAAAAATATGTATGTTATTGTGCGATACACATATTTTTTCTCAAAAACGGTAAGTCTGGCGTGGTTTTGACCATAACAAGATTTGTAGAGGCATTCATTACGAACATTTTAAACCAAAAATCTTAATTCTAGGCCTAGTAGTTTCCGAGAAAATGGAAATAAACCAAATTATGCCATACTTTTAGCTGAAAATATGTAAAAATATGTATGTTATTGTGCGATACACATATTTTTTCTCAAAAACGGTAAGTCTGGCGTGGTTTTGACCATAACAAGATTTGTAGAGGCATTCATTACGAACATTTTAAACCAAAAATCTTAATTCTAGGCCTAGTAGTTTCCGAGAAAATGGAAATAAACCAAATTATGCCATACTTTTAGCTGAAAATATGTAAAAATATGTATGTTATTGTGCGATACACATATTTTTTCTCAAAAACGGTAAGTCTGGCGTGGTTTTGACCATAACAAGATTTGTAGAGGCATTCATTACGAACATTTTAAACCAAAAATCTTAATTCTAGGCCTAGTAGTTTCCGAGAAAATGAAAATAAACCAAATTATGCCATACTTTTAGCTAAAAATATGTATGTTATTGTGCGATGCACATATTTTTTCTCAAAAACGGTAAGTCTGGCGTGGTTTTGACCATAACAAGATTTGTAGAGGCATTCA
Source organism: Myathropa florea (assembly GCA_930367185.1). Lineage (NCBI taxonomy): Eukaryota > Metazoa > Arthropoda > Insecta > Diptera > Syrphidae > Myathropa > Myathropa florea. The sequence goes on from OV884003.1 coordinate 38,506,475, forward strand.
TTACGAACATTTTAAACCAAAAATCTTAATTCTAGGCCTAGTAGTTTCCGAGAAAATGGAAATAAACCAAATTATGCCATACTTTTAGCTGAAAATATGTAAAAATATGTATGTTATTGTGCGATACACATATTTTTTCTCAAAAACGGTAAGTCTGGCGTGGTTTTGACCATAACAAGATTTGTAGAGGCATTCATTACGAACATTTTAAACCAAAAATCTTAATTCTAGGCCTAGTAGTTTCCGAGAAAATGGAAATAAACCAAATTATGCCATACTTTTAGCTGAAAATATGTAAAAATATGTATGTTATTGTGCGATACACATATTTTTTCTCAAAAACGGTAAGTCTGGCGTGGTTTTGACCATAACAAGATTTGTAGAGGCATTCATTACGAACATTTTAAACCAAAAATCTTAATTCTAGGCCTAGTAGTTTCCGAGAAAATGGAAATAAACCAAATTATGCCATACTTTTAGCTAAAAATATGTATGTTATTGTGCGATGCACATATTTTTTCTCAAAAACGGTAAGTCTGGCGTGGTTTTGACCATAACAAGATTTGTAGAGGCATTCATTACGAACATTTTAAACCAAAAATCTTAATTCTAGGCCTAGTAGTTTCCGAGAAAATGGAAATAAACCAAATTATGCCATACTTTTAGCTGAAAATATGTAAAAATATGTATGTTATTGTGCGATACACATATTTTTTCTCAAAAACGGTAAGTCTGGCGTGGTTTTGACCATAACAAGATTTGTAGAGGCATTCATTACGAACATTTTAAACCAAAAATCTTAATTCTAGGCCTAGTAGTTTCCGAGAAAATGAAAATAAACCAAATTATGCCATACTTTTAGCTAAAAATATGTATGTTATTGTGCGATGCACATATTTTTTCTCAAAAACGGTAAGTCTGGCGTGGTTTTGACCATAACAAGATTTGTAGAGGCATTCATTACGAACATTTTAAACCAAAAATCTTAATTCTAGGCCTAGTAGTTTCCGAGAAAATGAAAATAAACCAAATTATGCCATACTTTTAGCTGAAAATATGTAAAAATATGTATGTTATTGTGCGATACACATATTTTTTCTCAAAAACGGTAAGTCTGGCGTGGTTTTGACCATAACAAGATTTGTAGAGGCATTCATTACGAACATTTTAAACCAAAAATCTTAATTCTAGGCCTAGTAGTTTCCGAGAAAATGGAAATAAACCAAATTATGCCATACTTTTAGCTGAAAATATGTAAAAATATGTATGTTATTGTGCGATACACATATTTTTTCTCAAAAACGGTAAGTCTGGCGTGGTTTTGACCATAACAAGATTTGTAGAGGCATTCATTACGAACATTTTAAACCAAAAATCTTAATTCTAGGCCTAGTAGTTTCCGAGAAAATGGAAATAAACCAAATTATGCCATACTTTTAGCTGAAAATATGTAAAAATATGTATGTTATTGTGCGATACACATATTTTTTCTCAAAAACGGTAAGTCTGGCGTGGTTTTGACCATAACAAGATTTGTAGAGGCATTCATTACGAACATTTTAAACCAAAAATCTTAATTCTAGGCCTAGTAGTTTCCGAGAAAATGGAAATAAACCAAATTATGCCATACTTTTAGCTGAAAATATGTAAAAATATGTATGTTATTGTGCGATACACATATTTTTTCTCAAAAACGGTAAGTCTGGCGTGGTTTTGACCATAACAAGATTTGTAGAGGCATTCATTACGAACATTTTAAACCAAAAATCTTAATTCTAGGCCTAGTAGTTTCCGAGAAAATGGAAATAAACCAAATTATGCCATACTTTTAGCTGAAAATATGTAAAAATATGTATGTTATTGTGCGATACACATATTTTTTCTCAAAAACGGTAAGTCTGGCGTGGTTTTGACCATAACAAGATTTGTAGAGGCATTCATTACGAACATTTTAAACCAAAAATCTTAATTCTAGGCCTAGTAGTTTCCGAGAAAATGAAAATAAACCAAATTATGCCATACTTTTAGCTAAAAATATGTATGTTATTGTGCGATGCACATATTTTTTCTCAAAAACGGTAAGTCTGGCGTGGTTTTGACCATAACAAGATTTGTAGAGGCATTCATTACGAACATTTTAAACCAAAAATCTTAATTCTAGGCCTACTAGTTTCCGAGAAAATGAAAATAAACCAAATTATGCCATACTTTTAGCTAAAAATATGTATGTTATTGTGCGATGCACATATTTTTTCTCAAAAACGGTAAGTCTGGCGTGGTTTTGACCATAACAAGATTTGTAGAGGCATTCATTACGAACATTTTAAACCAAAAATCTTAATTCTAGGCCTAGTAGTTTCCGAGAAAATGGAAATAAACCAAATTATGCCATACTTTTAGCTGAAAATATGTAAAAATATGTATGTTATTGTGCGATACACATATTTTTTCTCAAAAACGGTAAGTCTGGCGTGGTTTTGACCATAACAAGATTTGTAGAGGCATTCATTACGAACATTTTAAACCAAAAATCTTAATTCTAGGCCTAGTAGTTTCCGAGAAAATGAAAATAAACCAAATTATGCCATACTTTTAGCTAAAAATATGTATGTTATTGTGCGATGCACATATTTTTTCTCAAAAACGGTAAGTCTGGCGTGGTTTTGACCATAACAAGATTTGTAGAGGCATTCATTACGAACATTTTAAACCAAAAATCTTAATTCTAGGCCTAGTAGTTTCCGAGAAAATGAAAATAAACCAAATTATGCCATACTTTTAGCTAAAAATATGTATGTTATTGTGCGATGCACATATTTTTTCTCAAAAACGGTAAGTCTGGCGTGGTTTTGACCATAACAAGATTTGTAGAGGCATTCATTACGAACATTTTAAACCAAAAATCTTAATTCTAGGCCTAGTAGTTTCCGAGAAAATGGAAATAAACCAAATTATGCCATACTTTTAGCTAAAAATATGTATGTTATTGTGCGATACACATATTTTTTCTCAAAAACGGTAAGTCTGGCGTGGTTTTGACCATAACAAGATTTGTAGAGGCATTCATTACGAACATTTTAAACCAAAAATCTTAATTCTAGGCCTAGTAGTTTCCGAGAAAATGGAAATAAACCAAATTATGCCATACTTTTAGCTGAAAATATGTAAAAATATGTATGTTATTGTGCGATACACATATTTTTTCTCAAAAACGGTAAGTCTGGCGTGGTTTTGACCATAACAAGATTTGTAGAGGCATTCATTACGAACATTTTAAACCAAAAATCTTAATTCTAGGCCTAGTAGTTTCCGAGAAAATGGAAATAAACCAAATTATGCCATACTTTTAGCTGAAAATATGTAAAAATATGTATGTTATTGTGCGATACACATATTTTTTCTCAAAAACGGTAAGTCTGGCGTGGTTTTGACCATAACAAGATTTGTAGAGGCATTCATTACGAACATTTTAAACCAAAAATCTTAATTCTAGGCCTAGTAGTTTCCGAGAAAATGAAAATAAACCAAATTATGCCATACTTTTAGCTAAAAATATGTATGTTATTGTGCGATGCACATATTTTTTCTCAAAAACGGTAAGTCTGGCGTGGTTTTGATCATAACAAGATTTGTAGAGGCATTCATTACGAACATTTTAAACCAAAAATCTTAATTCTAGGCCTAGTAGTTTCCGAGAAAATGAAAATAAACCAAATTATGCCATACTTTTAGCTAAAAATATGTATGTTATTGTGCGATGCACATATTTTTTCTCAAAAACGGTAAGTCTGGCGTGGTTTTGACCATAACAAGATTTGTAGAGGCATTCATTACGAACATTTTAAACCAAAAATCTTAATTCTAGGCCTAGTAGTTTCCGAGAAAATGGAAATAAACCAAATTATGCCATACTTTTAGCTGAAAATATGTAAAAATATGTATGTTATTGTGCGATACACATATTTTTTCTCAAAAACGGTAAGTCTGGCGTGGTTTTGACCATAACAAGATTTGTAGAGGCATTCATTACGAACATTTTAAACCAAAAATCTTAATTCTAGGCCTAGTAGTTTCCGAGAAAATGAAAATAAACCAAATTATGCCATACTTTTAGCTAAAAATATGTATGTTATTGTGCGATGCACATATTTTTTCTCAAAAACGGTAAGTCTGGCGTGGTTTTGACCATAACAAGATTTGTAGAGGCATTCATTACGAACATTTTAAACCAAAAATCTTAATTCTAGGCCTAGTAGTTTCCGAGAAAATGGAAATAAACCAAATTATGCCATACTTATAGCTGAAAATATGTAAAAATATGTATGTTATTGTGCGATACACATATTTTTTCTCAAAAACGGTAAGTCTGGCGTGGTTTTGACCATAACAAGATTTGTAGAGGCATTCATTACGAACATTTTAAACCAAAAATCTTAATTCTAGGCCTAGTAGTTTCCGAGAAAATGGAAATAAACCAAATTATGCCATACTTTTAGCTGAAAATATGTAAAAATATGTATGTTATTGTGCGATACACATATTTTTTCTCAAAAACGGTAAGTCTGGCGTGGTTTTGACCATAACAAGATTTGTAGAGGCATTCATTACGAACATTTTAAACCAAAAATCTTAATTCTAGGCCTAGTAGTTTCCGAGAAAATGGAAATAAACCAAATTATGCCATACTTTTAGCTGAAAATATGTAAAAATATGTATGTTATTGTGCGATACACATATTTTTTCTCAAAAACGGTAAGTCTGGCGTGGTTTTGACCATAACAAGATTTGTAGAGGCATTCATTACGAACATTTTAAACCAAAAATCTTAATTCTAGGCCTAGTAGTTTCCGAGAAAATGAAAATAAACCAAATTATGCCATACTTTTAGCTAAAAATATGTATGTTATTGTGCGATGCACATATTTTTTCTCAAATACGGTAAGTCTGGCGTTGTTTTGACCATAACAAGATTTGTAGAGGCATTCATTACGAACATTTTAAACCAAAAATCTTAATTCTAGGCCTAGTAGTTTCCGAGAAAATGGAAATAAACCAAATTATGCCATACTTTTAGCTGAAAATATGTAAAAATATGTATGTTATTGTGCGATACACATATTTTTTCTCAAAAACGGTAAGTCTGGCGTGGTTTTGACCATAACAAGATTTGTAGAGGCATTCATTACGAACATTTTAAACCAAAAATCTTAATTCTAGGCCTAGTAGTTTCCGAGAAAATGGAAATAAACCAAATTATGCCATACTTTTAGCTGAAAATATGTAAAAATATATATGTTATTGTGCGATACACATATTTTTTCTCAAAAACGGTAAGTCTGGCGTGGTTTTGACCATAACAAGATTTGTAGAGGCATTCATTACGAACATTTTAAACCAAAAATCTTAATTCTAGGCCTAGTAGTTTCCGAGAAAATGGAAATAAACCAAATTATGCCATACTTTTAGCTAAAAATATGTAAAAATATATATGTTATTGTGCGATACACATATTTTTTCTCAAAAACGGTAAGTCTGGCGTGGTTTTGACCATAACAAGATTTGTAGAGGCATTCATTACGAACATTTTAAACCAAAAATCTTAATTCTAGGCCTAGTAGTTTCCGAGAAAATGGAAATAAACCAAATTATGCCATACTTTTAGCTGAAAATATGTAAAAATATGTATGTTATTGTGCGATACACATATTTTTTCTCAAAAACGGTAAGTCTGGCGTGGTTTTGACCATAACAAGATTTGTAGAGGCATTCATTACGAACATTTTAAACCAAAAATCTTAATTCTAGGCCTAGTAGTTTCCGAGAAAATGGAAATAAACCAAATTATGCCATACTTTTAGCTGAAAATATGTAAAAATATGTATGTTATTGTGCGATACACATATTTTTTCTCAAAAACGGTAAGTCTGGCGTGGTTTTGACCATAACAAGATTTGTAGAGGCATTCAGTACGAACATTTTAAACCAAAAATCTTAATTCTAGGCCTAGTAGTTTCCGAGAAAATGAAAATAAACCAAATTATGCCATACTTTTAGCTAAAAATATGTATGTTATTGTGCGATGCACATATTTTTTCTCAAAAACGGTAAGTCTGGCGTGGTTTTGACCATAACAAGATTTGTAGAGGCATTCATTACGAACATTTTAAACCAAAAATCTTAATTCTAGGCCTAGTAGTTTCCGAGAAAATGGAAATAAACCAAATTATGCCATACTTTTAGCTGAAAATATGTATGTTATTGTGCGATGCACATATTTTTTCTCAAAAACGGTAAGTCTGGCGTGGTTTTGACCATAACAAGATTTGTAGAGGCATTCATTACGAACATTTTAAACCAAAAATCTTAATTCTAGGCCTAGTAGTTTCCGAGAAAATGGAAATAAACCAAATTATGCCATACTTTTAGCTGAAAATATGTAAAAATATGTATGTTATTGTGCGATGCACATATTTTTTCTCAAAAACGGTAAGTCTGGCGTGGTTTTGAGAAAATGAAAATAAACCAAATTATGCCATACTTTTAGCTAAAAATATGTATGTTATTGTGCGATGCACATATTTTTTCTCAAAAACGGTAAGTCTGGCGTGGTTTTGACCATAACAAGATTTGTAGAGGCATTCATTACGAACATTTTAAACCAAAAATCTTAATTCTAGGCCTACTAGTTTCCGAGAAAATGAAAATAAACCAAATTATGCCATACTTTTAGCTAAAAATATGTATGTTATTGTGCGATGCACATATTTTTTCTCAAAAACGGTAAGTCTGGCGTGGTTTTGACCATAACAAGATTTGTAGAGGCATTCATTACGAACATTTTAAACCAAAAATCTTAATTCTAGGCCTAGTAGTTTCCGAGAAAATGGAAATAAACCAAATTATGCCATACTTTTAGCTGAAAATATGTAAAAATATGTATGTTATTGTGCGATACACATATTTTTTCTCAAAAACGGTAAGTCTGGCGTGGTTTTGACCATAACAAGATTTGTAGAGGCATTCATTACGAACATTTTAAACCAAAAATCTTAATTCTAGGCCTAGTAGTTTCCGAGAAAATGAAAATAAACCAAATTATGCCATACTTTTAGCTAAAAATATGTATGTTATTGTGCGATGCACATATTTTTTCTCAAAAACGGTAAGTCTGGCGTGGTTTTGACCATAACAAGATTTGTAGAGGCATTCATTACGAACATTTTAAACCAAAAATCTTAATTCTAGGCCTAGTAGTTTCCGAGAAAATGAAAATAAACCAAATTATGCCATACTTTTAGCTAAAAATATGTATGTTATTGTGCGATGCACATATTTTTTCTCAAAAACGGTAAGTCTGGCGTGGTTTTGACCATAACAAGATTTGTAGAGGCATTCATTACGAACATTTTAAACCAAAAATCTTAATTCTAGGCCTAGTAGTTTCCGAGAAAATGGAAATAAACCAAATTATGCCATACTTTTAGCTAAAAATATGTATGTTATTGTGCGATACACATATTTTTTCTCAAAAACGGTAAGTCTGGCGTGGTTTTGACCATAACAAGATTTGTAGAGGCATTCATTACGAACATTTTAAACCAAAAATCTTAATTCTAGGCCTAGTAGTTTCCGAGAAAATGGAAATAAACCAAATTATGCCATACTTTTAGCTGAAAATATGTAAAAATATGTATGTTATTGTGCGATACACATATTTTTTCTCAAAAACGGTAAGTCTGGCGTGGTTTTGACCATAACAAGATTTGTAGAGGCATTCATAACGAACATTTTAAACCAAAAATCTTAATTCTAGGCCTAGTAGTTTCCGAGAAAATGGAAATAAACCAAATTATGCCATACTTTTAGCTGAAAATATGTAAAAATATGTATGTTATTGTGCGATACACATATTTTTTCTCAAAAACGGTAAGTCTGGCGTGGTTTTGACCATAACAAGATTTGTAGAGGCATTCATTACGAACATTTTAAACCAAAAATCTTAATTCTAGGCCTAGTAGTTTCCGAGAAAATGAAAATAAACCAAATTATGCCATACTTTTAGCTAAAAATATGTATGTTATTGTGCGATGCACATATTTTTTCTCAAAAACGGTAAGTCTGGCGTGGTTTTGACCATAACAAGATTTGTAGAGGCATTCATTACGAACATTTTAAACCAAAAATCTTAATTCTAGGCCTAGTAGTTTCCGAGAAAATGGAAATAAACCAAATTATGCCATACTTTTAGCTAAAAATATGTATGTTATTGTGCGATGCACATATTTTTTCTCAAAAACGGTAAGTCTGGCGTGGTTTTGACCATAACAAGATTTGTAGAGGCATTCATTACGAACATTTTAAACCAAAAATCTTAATTCTAGGCCTAGTAGTTTCCGAGAAAATGGAAATAAACCAAATTATGCCATACTTTTAGCTGAAAATATGTAAAAATATGTATGTTATTGTGCGATACACATATTTTTTCTCAAAAACGGTAAGTCTGGCGTGGTTTTGACCATAACAAGATTTGTAGAGGCATTCATTACGAACATTTTAAACCAAAAATCTTAATTCTAGGCCTAGTAGTTTCCGAGAAAATGAAAATAAACCAAATTATGCCATACTTTTAGCTAAAAATATGTATGTTATTGTGCGATGCACATATTTTTTCTCAAAAACGGTAAGTCTGGCGTGGTTTTGACCATAACAAGATTTGTAGAGGCATTCATTACGAACATTTTAAACCAAAAATCTTAATTCTAGGCCTAGTAGTTTCCGAGAAAATGAAAATAAACCAAATTATGCCATACTTTTAGCTAAAAATATGTATGTTATTGTGCGATGCACATATTTTTTCTCAAAAACGGTAAGTCTGGCGTGGTTTTGACCATAACAAGATTTGTAGAGGCATTCATTACGAACATTTTAAACCAAAAATCTTAATTCTAGGCCTAGTAGTTTCCGAGAAAATGAAAATAAACCAAATTATGCCATACTTTTAGCTGAAAATATGTAAAAATATGTATGTTATTGTGCGATACACATATTTTTTCTCAAAAACGGTAAGTCTGGCGTGGTTTTGACCATAACAAGATTTGTAGAGGCATTCATTACGAACATTTTAAACCAAAAATCTTAATTCTAGGCCTAGTAGTTTCCGAGAAAATGGAAATAAACCAAATTATGCCATACTTTTAGCTGAAAATATGTAAAAATATGTATGTTATTGTGCGATACACATATTTTTTCTCAAAAACGGTAAGTCTGGCGTGGTTTTGACCATAACAAGATTTGTAGAGGCATTCATTACGAACATTTTAAACCAAAAATCTTAATTCTAGGCCTAGTAGTTTCCGAGAAAATGGAAATAAACCAAATTATGCCATACTTTTAGCTGAAAATATGTAAAAATATGTATGTTATTGTGCGATACACATATTTTTTCTCAAAAACGGTAAGTCTGGCGTGGTTTTGACCATAACAAGATTTGTAGAGGCATTCATTACGAACATTTTAAACCAAAAATCTTAATTCTAGGCCTAGTAGTTTCCGAGAAAATGAAAATAAACCAAATTATGCCATACTTTTAGCTAAAAATATGTATGTTATTGTGCGATGCACATATTTTTTCTCAAAAACGGTAAGTCTGGCGTGGTTTTGACCATAACAAGATTTGTAGAGGCATTCATTACGAACATTTTAAACCAAAAATCTTAATTCTAGGCCTAGTAGTTTCCGAGAAAATGGAAATAAACCAAATTATGCCATACTTTTAGCTGAAAATATGTAAAAATATGTATGTTATTGTGCGATACACATATTTTTTCTCAAAAACGGTAAGTCTGGCGTGGTTTTGACCATAACAAGATTTGTAGAGGCATTCATTACGAACATTTTAAACCAAAAATCTTAATTCTAGGCCTAGTAGTTTCCGAGAAAATGAAAATAAACCAAATTATGCCATACTTTTAGCTAAAAATATGTATGTTATTGTGCGATGCACATATTTTTTCTCAAAAACGGTAAGTCTGGCGTGGTTTTGACCATAACAAGATTTGTAGAGGCATTCATTACGAACATTTTAAACCAAAAATCTTAATTCTAGGCCTAGTAGTTTCCGAGAAAATGGAAATAAACCAAATTATGCCATACTTTTAGCTGAAAATATGTAAAAATATGTATGTTATTGTGCGATACACATATTTTTTCTCAAAAACGGTAAGTCTGGCGTGGTTTTGACCATAACAAGATTTGTAGAGGCATTCATTACGAACATTTTAAACCAAAAATCTTAATTCTAGGCCTAGTAGTTTCCGAGAAAATGGAAATAAACCAAATTATGCCATACTTTTAGCTGAAAATATGTAAAAATATATATGTTATTGTGCGATACACATATTTTTTCTCAAAAACGGTAAGTCTGGCGTGGTTTTGACCATAACAAGATTTGTAGAGGCATTCATTACGAACATTTTAAACCAAAAATCTTAATTCTAGGCCTAGTAGTTTCCGAGAAAATGGAAATAAACCAAATTATGCCATACTTTTAGCTGAAAATATGTAAAAATATGTATGTTATTGTGCGATACACATATTTTTTCTCAAAAACGGTAAGTCTGGCGTGGTTTTGACCATAACAAGATTTGTAGAGGCATTCATTACGAACATTTTAAACCAAAAATCTTAATTCTAGGCCTAGTAGTTTCCGAGAAAATGGAAATAAACCAAATTATGCCATACTTTTAGCTGAAAATATGTAAAAATATGTATGTTATTGTGCGATACACATATTTTTTCTCAAAAACGGTAAGTCTGGCGTGGTTTTGACCATAACAAGATTTGTAGAGGCATTCATTACGAACATTTTAAACCAAAAATCTTAATTCTAGGCCTAGTAGTTTCCGAGAAAATGAAAATAAACCAAATTATGCCATACTTTTAGCTAAAAATATGTATGTTATTGTGCGATGCACATATTTTTTCTCAAAAACGGTAAGTCTGGCGTGGTTTTGACCATAACAAGATTTGTAGAGGCATTCATTACGAACATTTTAAACCAAAAATCTTAATTCTAGGCCTAGTAGTTTCCGAGAAAATGGAAATAAACCAAATTATGCCATACTTTTAGCTAAAAATATGTATGTTATTGTGCGATGCACATATTTTTTCTCAAAAACGGTAAGTCTGGCGTGGTTTTGACCATAACAAGATTTGTAGAGGCATTCATTACGAACATTTTAAACCAAAAATCTTAATTCTAGGCCTAGTAGTTTCCGAGAAAATGGAAATAAACCAAATTATGCCATACTTTTAGCTGAAAATATGTAAAAATATGTATGTTATTGTGCGATACACATATTTTTTCTCAAAAACGGTAAGTCTGGCGTGGTTTTGACCATAACAAGATTTGTAGAGGCATTCATTACGAACATTTTAAACCAAAAATCTTAATTCTAGGCCTAGTAGTTTCCGAGAAAATGAAAATAAACCAAATTATGCCATACTTTTAGCTGAAAATATGTATGTTATTGTGCGATGCACATATTTTTTCTCAAAAACGGTAAGTCTGGCGTGGTTTTGACCATAACAAGATTTGTAGAGGCATTCATTACGAACATTTTAAACCAAAAATCTTAATTCTAGGCCTAGTAGTTTCCGAGAAAATGGAAATAAACCAAATTATGCCATACTTTTAGCTGAAAATATGTAAAAATATGTATGTTATTGTGCGATACACATATTTTTTCTCAAAAACGGTAAGTCTGGCGTGGTTTTGACCATAACAAGATTTGTAGAGGCATTCATTACGAACATTTTAAACCAAAAATCTTAATTCTAGGCCTAGTAGTTTCCGAGAAAATGGAAATAAACCAAATTATGCCATACTTTTAGCTAAAAATATGTAAAAATATGTATGTTATTGTGCGATGCACATATTTTTTCTCAAAAACGGTAAGTCTGGCGTGGTTTTGACCACAACAAGATTTGTAGAGGCATTCATTACGAACATTTTAAACCAAAAATCTTAATTCTAGGCCTAGTAGTTTCCGAGAAAATGGAAATAAACCAAATTATGCCATACTTTTAGCTGAAAATATGTAAAAATATGTATGTTATTGTGCGATACACATATTTTTTCTCAAAAACGGTAAGTCTGGCGTGGTTTTGACCATAACAAGATTTGTAGAGGCATTCATTACGAACATTTTAAACCAAAAATCTTAATTCTAGGCCTAGTAGTTTCCGAGAAAATGGAAATAAACCAAATTATGCCATACTTTTAGCTGAAAATATGTAAAAATATGTATGTTATTGTGCGATACACATATTTTTTCTCAAAAACGGTAAGTCTGGCGTGGTTTTGACCATAACAAGATTTGTAGAGGCATTCATTACGAACATTTTAAACCAAAAATCTTAATTCTAGGCCTAGTAGTTTCCGAGAAAATGGAAATAAACCAAATTATGCCATACTTTTAGCTAAAAATATGTATGTTATTGTGCGATGCACATATTTTTTCTCAAAAACGGTAAGTCTGGCGTGGTTTTGACCATAAAAAGATTTGTAGAGGCATTCATTACGAACATTTTAAACCAAAAATCTTAATTCTAGGCCTAGTAGTTTCCGAGAAAATGGAAATAAACCAAATTATGCCATACTTTTAGCTAAAAATATGTAAAAATATGTATGTTATTGTGCGATACACATATTTTTTCTCAAAAACGGTAAGTCTGGCGTGGTTTTGACCATAACAAGATTTGTAGAGGCATTCATTACGAACATTTTAAACCAAAAATCTTAATTCTAGGCCTAGTAGTTTCCGAGAAAATGGAAATAAACCAAATTATGCCATACTTTTAGCTGAAAATATGTAAAAATATGTATGTTATTGTGCGATACACACATTTTTTCTCAAAAACGGTAAGTCTGGCGTGGTTTTGACCATAACAAGATTTGTAGAGGCATTCATTACGAACATTTTAAACCAAAAATCTTAATTCTAGGCCTAGTAGTTTCCGAGAAAATGAAAATAAACCAAATTATGCCATACTTTTAGCTAAAAATATGTATGTTATTGTGCGATGCACATATTTTTTCTCAAAAACGGTAAGTCTGGCGTGGTTTTGACCATAACAAGATTTGTAGAGGCATTCATTACGAACATTTTAAACCAAAAATCTTAATTCTAGGCCTAGTAGTTTCCGAGAAAATGGAAATAAACCAAATTATGCCATACTTTTAGCTGAAAATATGTAAAAATATGTATGTTATTGTGCGATACACATATTTTTTCTCAAAAACGGTAAGTCTGGCGTGGTTTTGACCATAACAAGATTTGTAGAGGCATTCATTACGAACATTTTAAACCAAAAATCTTAATTCTAGGCCTAGTAGTTTCCGAGAAAATGGAAATAAACCAAATTATGCCATACTTTTAGCTGAAAATATGTAAAAATATGTATGTTATTGTGCGATACACATATTTTTTCTCAAAAACGGTAAGTCTGGCGTGGTTTTGACCATAACAAGATTTGTAGAGGCATTCATTACGAACATTTTAAACCAAAAATCTTAATTCTAGGCCTAGTAGTTTCCGAGAAAATGGAAATAAACCAAATTATGCCATACTTTTAGCTGAAAATATGTAAAAATATGTATGTTATTGTGCGATACACATATTTTTTCTCAAAAACGGTAAGTCTGGCGTGGTTTTGACCATAACAAGATTTGTAGAGGCATTCATTACGAACATTTTAAACCAAAAATCTTAATTCTAGGCCTAGTAGTTTCCGAGAAAATGGAAATAAACCAAATTATGCCATACTTTTAGCTGAAAATATGTAAAAATATGAATGTTATTGTGCGATACACATATTTTTTCTCAAAAACGGTAAGTCTGGCGTGGTTTTGACCATAACAAGATTTGTAGAGGCATTCATTACGAACATTTTAAACCAAAAATCTTAATTCTAGGCCTAGTAGTTTCCGAGAAAATGGAAATAAACCAAATTATGCCATACTTTTAGCTGAAAATATGTAAAAATATGTATGTTATTGTGCGATACACATATTTTTTCTCAACAACGGTAAGTCTGGCGTGGTTTTGACCATAACAAGATTTGTAGAGGCATTCATTACGAACATTTTAAACCAAAAATCTTAATTCTAGGCCTAGTAGTTTCCGAGAAAATGGAAATAAACCAAATTATGCCATACTTTTAGCTGAAAATATGTAAAAATATGTATGTTATTGTGCGATACACATATTTTTTCTCAAAAACGGTAAGTCTGGCGTGGTTTTGACCATAACAAGATTTGTAGAGGCATTCATTACGAACATTTTAAACCAAAAATCTTAATTCTAGGCCTAGTAGTTTCCGAGAAAATGGAAATAAACCAAATTATGCCATACTTTTAGCTGAAAATATGTAAAAATATGTATGTTATTGTGCGATACACATATTTTTTCTCAAAAACGGTAAGTCTGGCGTGGTTTTGACCATAACAAGATTTGTAGAGGCATTCATTACGAACATTTTAAACCAAAAATCTTAATTCTAGGCCTAGTAGTTTCCGAGAAAATGGAAATAAACCAAATTATGCCATACTTTTAGCTGAAAATATGTAAAAATATGTATGTTATTGTGCGATACACATATTTTTTCTCAAAAACGGTAAGTCTGGCGTGGTTTTGACCATAACAAGATTTGTAGAGGCATTCATTACGAACATTTTAAACCAAAAATCTTAATTCTAGGCCTAGTAGTTTCCGAGAAAATGGAAATAAACCAAATTATGCCATACTTTTAGCTAAAAATATGTATGTTATTGTGCGATGCACATATTTTTTCTCAAAAACGGTAAGTCTGGCGTGGTTTTGACCATAACAAGATTTGTAGAGGCATTCATTACGAACATTTTAAACCAAAAATCTTAATTCTAGGCCTAGTAGTTTCCGAGAAAATGGAAATAAACCAAATTATGCCATACTTTTAGCTGAAAATATGTAAAAATATGTATGTTATTGTGCGATACACATATTTTTTCTCAAAAACGGTAAGTCTGGCGTGGTTTTGACCATAACAAGATTTGTAGAGGCATTCATTACGAACATTTTAAACCAAAAATCTTAATTCTAGGCCTAGTAGTTTCCGAGAAAATGAAAATAAACCAAATTATGCCATACTTTTAGCTAAAAATATGTATGTTATTGTGCGATGCACATATTTTTTCTCAAAAACGGTAAGTCTGGCGTGGTTTTGACCATAACAAGATTTGTAGAGGCATTCATTACGAACATTTTAAACCAAAAATCTTAATTCTAGGCCTAGTAGTTTCCGAGAAAATGGAAATAAACCAAATTATGCCATACTTTTAGCTGAAAATATGTAAAAATATGTATGTTATTGTGCGATACACATATTTTTTCTCAAAAACGGTAAGTCTGGCGTGGTTTTGACCATAACAAGATTTGTAGAGGCATTCATTACGAACATTTTAAACCAAAAATCTTAATTCTAGGCCTAGTAGTTTCCGAGAAAATGGAAATAAACCAAATTATGCCATACTTTTAGCTGAAAATATGTAAAAATATGTATGTTATTGTGCGATACACATATTTTTTCTCAAAAACGGTAAGTCTGGCGTGGTTTTGACCATAACAAGATTTGTAGAGGCATTCATTACGAACATTTTAAACCGAAAATCTTAATTCTAGGCCTAGTAGTTTCCGAGAAAATGAAAATAAACCAAATTATGCCATACTTTTAGCTAAAAATATGTATGTTATTGTGCGATGCACATATTTTTTCTCAAAAACGGTAAGTCTGGCGTGGTTTTGACCATAACAAGATTTGTAGAGGCATTCATTACGAACATTTTAAACCAAAAATCTTAATTCTAGGCCTAGTAGTTTCCGAGAAAATGAAAATAAACCAAATTATGCCATACTTTTAGCTAAAAATATGTATGTTATTGTGCGATGCACATATTTTTTCTCAAAAACGGTAAGTCTGGCGTGGTTTTGACCATAACAAGATTTGTAGAGGCATTCATTACGAACATTTTAAACCAAAAATCTTAATTCTAGGCCTAGTAGTTTCCGAGAAAATGGAAATAAACCAAATTATGCCATACTTTTAGCTAAAAATATGTATGTTATTGTGCGATACACATATTTTTTCTCAAAAACGGTAAGTCTGGCGTGGTTTTGACCATAACAAGATTTGTAGAGGCATTCATTACGAACATTTTAAACCAAAAATCTTAATTCTAGGCCTAGTAGTTTCCGAGAAAATGAAAATAAACCAAATTATGCCATACTTTTAGCTAAAAATATGTATGTTATTGTGCGATGCACATATTTTTTCTCAAAAACGGTAAGTCTGGCGTGGTTTTGACCATAACAAGATTTGTAGAGGCATTCATTACGAACATTTTAAACCAAAAATCTTAATTCTAGGCCTAGTAGTTTCCGAGAAAATGGAAATAAACCAAATTATGCCATACTTTTAGCTGAAAATATGTAAAAATATGTATGTTATTGTGCGATACACATATTTTTTCTCAAAAACGGTAAGTCTGGCGTGGTTTTGACCATAACAAGATTTGTAGAGGCATTCATTACGAACATTTTAAACCAAAAATCTTAATTCTAGGCCTAGTAGTTTCCGAGAAAATGGAAATAAACCAAATTATGCCATACTTTTAGCTAAAAATATGTATGTTATTGTGCGATGCACATATTTTTTCTCAAAAAGGGTAAGTCTGGCGTGGTTTTGACCATAACAAGATTTGTAGAGGCATTCATTACGAACATTTTAAACCAAAAATCTTAATTCTAGGCCTAGTAGTTTCCGAGAAAATGGAAATAAACCAAATTATGCCATACTTTTAGCTAAAAATATGTATGTTATTGTGCGATACACATATTTTTTCTCAAAAACGGTAAGTCTGGCGTGGTTTTGACCATAACAAGATTTGTAGAGGCATTCATTACGAACATTTTAAACCAAAAATCTTAATTCTAGGCCTAGTAGTTTCCGAGAAATAGGGAAATAAACCAAATTATGCCATACTTTTAGCTGAAAATATGTAAAAATATGTATGTTATTGTGCGATACACATATTTTTTCTCAAAAACGGTAAGTCTGGCGTGGTTTTGACCATAACAAGATTTGTAGAGGCATTCATTACGAACATTTTAAACCAAAAATCTTAATTCTAGGCCTAGTAGTTTCCGAGAAAATGGAAATAAACCAAATTATGCCATACTTTTAGCTGAAAATATGTAAAAATATGTATGTTATTGTGCGATACACATATTTTTTCTCAAAAACGGTAAGTCTGGCGTGGTTTTGACCATAACAAGATTTGTAGAGGCATTCATTACGAACATTTTAAACCAAAAATCTTAATTCTAGGCCTAGTAGTTTCCGAGAAAATGAAAATAAACCAAATTATGCCATACTTTTAGCTAAAAATATGTATGTTATTGTGCGATGCACATATTTTTTCTCAAAAACGGTAAGTCTGGCGTGGTTTTGACCATAACAAGATTTGTAGAGGCATTCATTACGAACATTTTAAACCAAAAATCTTAATTCTAGGCCTAGTAGTTTCCGAGAAAATGAAAATAAACCAAATTATGCCATACTTTTAGCTAAAAATATGTATGTTATTGTGCGATGCACATATTTTTTCTCAAAAACGGTAAGTCTGGCGTGGTTTTGACCATAACAAGATTTGTAGAGGCATTCATTACGAACATTTTAAACCAAAAATCTTAATTCTAGGCCTAGTAGTTTCCGAGAAAATGGAAATAAACCAAATTATGCCATACTTTTAGCTGAAAATATGTAAAAATATGTATGTTATTGTGCGATACACATATTTTTTCTCAAAAACGGTAAGTCTGGCGTGGTTTTGACCATAACAAGATTTGTAGAGGCATTCATTACGAACATTTTAAACCAAAAATCTTAATTCTAGGCCTAGTAGTTTCCGAGAAAATGGAAATAAACCAAATTATGCCATACTTTTAGCTGAAAATATGTAAAAATATGTATGTTATTGTGCGATACACATATTTTTTCTCAAAAACGGTAAGTCTGGCGTGGTTTTGACCATAACAAGATTTGTAGAGGCATTCATTACGAACATTTTAAACCAAAAATCTTAATTCTAGGCCTAGTAGTTTCCGAGAAAATGGAAATAAACCAAATTATGCCATACTTTTAGCTAAAAATATGTATGTTATTGTGCGATGCACATATTTTTTCTCAAAAACGGTAAGTCTGGCGTGGTTTTGACCATAACAAGATTTGTAGAGGCATTCATTACGAACATTTTAAACCAAAAATCTTAATTCTAGGCCTAGTAGTTTCCGAGAAAATGGAAATAAACCAAATTATGCCATACTTTTAGCTGAAAATATGTAAAAATATGTATGTTATTGTGCGATACACATATTTTTTCTCAAAAACGGTAAGTCTGGCGTGGTTTTGACCATAACAAGATTTGTAGAGGCATTCATTACGAACATTTTAAACCAAAAATCTTAATTCTAGGCCTAGTAGTTTCCGAGAAAATGGAAATAAACCAAATTATGCCATACTTTTAGCTGAAAATATGTAAAAATATGTATGTTATTGTGCGATACACATATTTTTTCTCAAAAACGGTAAGTCTGGCGTGGTTTTGACCATAACAAGATTTGTAGAGGCATTCATTACGAACATTTTAAACCAAAAATCTTAATTCTAGGCCTAGTAGTTTCCGAGAAAATGGAAATAAACCAAATTATGCCATACTTTTAGCTAAAAATATGTATGTTATTGTGCGATGCACATATTTTTTCTCAAAAAGGGTAAGTCTGGCGTGGTTTTGACCATAACAAGATTTGTAGAGGCATTCATTACGAACATTTTAAACCAAAAATCTTAATTCTAGGCCTAGTAGTTTCCGAGAAAATGGAAATAAACCAAATTATGCCATACTTTTAGCTAAAAATATGTATGTTATTGTGCGATGCACATATTTTTTCTCAAAAACGGTAAGTCTGGCGTGGTTTTGACCATAACAAGATTTGTAGAGGCATTCATTACGAACATTTTAAACCAAAAATCTTAATTCTAGGCCTAGTAGTTTCCGAGAAAATGGAAATAAACCAAAT
This sequence comes from Myathropa florea, assembly GCA_930367185.1. Classification (NCBI taxonomy): domain Eukaryota; kingdom Metazoa; phylum Arthropoda; class Insecta; order Diptera; family Syrphidae; genus Myathropa; species Myathropa florea. Next base: position 38,525,650 of record OV884003.1, read on the forward strand.
TATGCCATACTTTTAGCTGAAAATATGTAAAAATATGTATGTTATTGTGCGATACACATATTTTTTCTCAAAAACGGTAAGTCTGGCGTGGTTTTGACCATAACAAGATTTGTAGAGGCATTCATTACGAACATTTTAAACCAAAAATCTTAATTCTAGGCCTAGTAGTTTCCGAGAAAATGGAAATAAACCAAATTATGCCATACTTTTAGCTAAAAATATGTATGTTATTGTGCGATGCACATATTTTTTCTCAAAAAGGGTGAGTCTGGCGTGGTTTTGACCATAACAAGATTTGTAGAGGCATTCATTACGAACATTTTAAACCAAAAATCTTAATTCTAGGCCTAGTAGTTTCCGAGAAAATGGAAATAAACCAAATTATGCCATACTTTTAGCTGAAAATATGTAAAAATATGTATGTTATTGTGCGATACACATATTTTTTCTCAAAAACGGTAAGTCTGGCGTGGTTTTGACCATAACAAGATTTGTAGAGGCATTCATTACGAACATTTTAAACCAAAAATCTTAATTCTAGGCCTAGTAGTTTCCGAGAAAATGGAAATAAACCAAATTATGCCATACTTTTAGCTAAAAATATGTATGTTATTGTGCGATGCACATATTTTTTCTCAAAAACGGTAAGTCTGGCGTGGTTTTGACCATAACAAGATTTGTAGAGGCATTCATTACGAACATTTTAAACCAAAAATCTTAATTCTAGGCCTAGTAGTTTCCGAGAAAATGAAAATAAACCAAATTATGCCATACTTTTAGCTGAAAATATGTAAAAATATGTATGTTATTGTGCGATACACATATTTTTTCTCAAAAACGGTAAGTCTGGCGTGGTTTTGACCATAACAAGATTTGTAGAGGCATTCATTACGAACATTTTAAACCAAAAATCTTAATTCTAGGCCTAGTAGTTTCCGAGAAAATGAAAATAAACCAAATTATGCCATACTTTTAGCTAAAAATATGTATGTTATTGTGCGATGCACATATTTTTTCTCAAAAACGGTAAGTCTGGCGTGGTTTTGACCATAACAAGATTTGTAGAGGCATTCATTACGAACATTTTAAACCAAAAATCTTAATTCTAGGCCTAGTAGTTTCCGAGAAAATGAAAATAAACCAAATTATGCCATACTTTTAGCTAAAAATATGTATGTTATTGTGCGATGCACATATTTTTTCTCAAAAACGGTAAGTCTGGCGTGGTTTTGACCATAACAAGATTTGTAGAGGCATTCATTACGAACATTTTAAACCAAAAATCTTAATTCTAGGCCTAGTAGTTTCCGAGAAAATGAAAATAAACCAAATTATGCCATACTTTTAGCTAAAAATATGTATGTTATTGTGCGATGCACATATTTTTTCTCAAAAACGGTAAGTCTGGCGTGGTTTTGACCATAACAAGATTTGTAGAGGCATTCATTACGAACATTTTAAACCAAAAATCTTAATTCTAGGCCTAGTAGTTTCCGAGAAAATGGAAATAAACCAAATTATGCCATACTTTTAGCTAAAAATATGTATGTTATTGTGCGATGCACATATTTTTTCTCAAAAACGGTAAGTCTGGCGTGGTTTTGACCATAACAAGATTTGTAGAGGCATTCATTACGAACATTTTAAACCAAAAATCTTAATTCTAGGCCTAGTAGTTTCCGAGAAAATGAAAATAAACCAAATTATGCCATACTTTTAGCTAAAAATATGTATGTTATTGTGCGATGCACATATTTTTTCTCAAAAACGGTAAGTCTGGCGTGGTTTTGACCATAACAAGATTTGTAGAGGCATTCATTACGAACATTTTAAACCAAAAATCTTAATTCTAGGCCTAGTAGTTTCCGAGAAAATGGAAATAAACCAAATTATGCCATACTTTTAGCTGAAAATATGTAAAAATATGTATGTTATTGTGCGATACACATATTTTTTCTCAAAAACGGTAAGTCTGGCGTGGTTTTGACCATAACAAGATTTGTAGAGGCATTCATTACGAACATTTTAAACCAAAAATCTTAATTCTAGGCCTAGTAGTTTCCGAGAAAATGAAAATAAACCAAATTATGCCATACTTTTAGCTAAAAATATGTATGTTATTGTGCGATGCACATATTTTTTCTCAAAAACGGTAAGTCTGGCGTGGTTTTGACCATAACAAGATTTGTAGAGGCATTCATTACGAACATTTTAAACCAAAAATCTTAATTCTAGGCCTAGTAGTTTCCGAGAAAATGGAAATAAACCAAATTATGCCATACTTTTAGCTGAAAATATTTAAAAATATGTATGTTATTGTGCGATACACATATTTTTTCTCAAAAACGGTAAGTCTGGCGTGGTTTTGACCATAACAAGATTTGTAGAGGCATTCATTACGAACATTTTAAACCAAAAATCTTAATTCTAGGCCTAGTAGTTTCCGAGAAAATGGAAATAAACCAAATTATGCCATACTTTTAGCTGAAAATATGTAAAAATATGTATGTTATTGTGCGATACACATATTTTTTCTCAAAAACGGTAAGTCTGGCGTGGTTTTGACCATAACAAGATTTGTAGAGGCATTCATTACGAACATTTTAAACCAAAAATCTTAATTCTAGGCCTAGTAGTTTCCGAGAAAATGAAAATAAACCAAATTATGCCATACTTTTAGCTAAAAATATGTATGTTATTGTGCGATGCACATATTTTTTCTCAAAAAGGGTAAGTCTGGCGTGGTTTTGACCATAACAAGATTTGTAGAGGCATTCATTACGAACATTTTAAACCAAAAATCTTAATTCTAGGCCTAGTAGTTTCCGAGAAAATGAAAATAAACCAAATTATGCCATACTTTTAGCTAAAAATATGTATGTTATTGTGCGATGCACATATTTTTTCTCAAAAACGGTAAGTCTGGCGTGGTTTTGACCATAACAAGATTTGTAGAGGCATTCATTACGAACATTTTAAACCAAAAATCTTAATTCTAGGCCTAGTAGTTTCCGAGAAAATGGAAATAAACCAAATTATGCCATACTTTTAGCTGAAAATATGTAAAAATATGTATGTTATTGTGCGATACACATATTTTTTCTCAAAAACGGTAAGTCTGGCGTGGTTTTGACCATAACAAGATTTGTAGAGGCATTCATTACGAACATTTTAAACCAAAAATCTTAATTCTAGGCCTAGTAGTTTCCGAGAAAATGGAAATAAACCAAATTATGCCATACTTTTAGCTAAAAATATGTATGTTATTGTGCGATGCACATATTTTTTCTCAAAAAGGGTAAGTCTGGCGTGGTTTTGACCATAACAAGATTTGTAGAGGCATTCATTACGAACATTTTAAACCAAAAATCTTAATTCTAGGCCTAGTAGTTTCCGAGAAAATGGAAATAAACCAAATTATGCCATACTTTTAGCTGAAAATATGTAAAAATATGTATGTTATTGTGCGATACACATATTTTTTCTCAAAAACGGTAAGTCTGGCGTGGTTTTGACCATAACAAGATTTGTAGAGGCATTCATTACGAACATTTTAAACCAAAAATCTTAATTCTAGGCCTAGTAGTTTCCGAGAAAATGAAAATAAACAAAATTATGCCATACTTTTAGCTAAAAATATGTATGTTATTGTGCGATGCACATATTTTTTCTCAAAAACGGTAAGTCTGGCGTGGTTTTGACCATAACAAGATTTGTAGAGGCATTCATTACGAACATTTTAAACCAAAAATCTTAATTCTAGGCCTAGTAGTTTCCGAGAAAATGGAAATAAACCAAATTATGCCATACTTTTAGCTGAAAATATTTAAAAATATGTATGTTATTGTGCGATACACATATTTTTTCTCAAAAACGGTAAGTCTGGCGTGGTTTTGACCATAACAAGATTTGTAGAGGCATTCATTACGAACATTTTAAACCAAAAATCTTAATTCTAGGCCTAGTAGTTTCCGAGAAAATGGAAATAAACCAAATTATGCCATACTTTTAGCTGAAAATATGTAAAAATATGTATGTTATTGTGCGATACACATATTTTTTCTCAAAAACGGTAAGTCTGGCGTGGTTTTGACCATAACAAGATTTGTAGAGGCATTCATTACGAACATTTTAAACCAAAAATCTTAATTCTAGGCCTAGTAGTTTCCGAGAAAATGAAAATAAACCAAATTATGCCATACTTTTAGCTAAAAATATGTATGTTATTGTGCGATGCACATATTTTTTCTCAAAAAGGGTAAGTCTGGCGTGGTTTTGACCATAACAAGATTTGTAGAGGCATTCATTACGAACATTTTAAACCAAAAATCTTAATTCTAGGCCTAGTAGTTTCCGAGAAAATGAAAATAAACCAAATTATGCCATACTTTTAGCTAAAAATATGTATGTTATTGTGCGATGCACATATTTTTTCTCAAAAACGGTAAGTCTGGCGTGGTTTTGACCATAACAAGATTTGGAAACTACTCCGAGAAAATGAAAATAAACAAAATTATGCCATACTTTTAGCTAAAAATATGTATGTTATTGTGCGATGCACATATTTTTTCTCAAAAACGGTAAGTCTGGCGTGGTTTTGACCATAACAAGATTTGTAGAGGCATTCATTACGAACATTTTAAACTAAAAATCTTAATTCTAGGCCTAGTAGTTTCCGAGAAAATGGAAATAAACCAAATTATGCCATACTTTTAGCTGAAAATATGTAAAAATATGTATGTTATTGTGCGATACACATATTTTTTCTCAAAAACGGTAAGTCTGGCGTGGTTTTGACCATAACAAGATTTGTAGAGGCATTCATTACGAACATTTTAAACCAAAAATCTTAATTCTAGGCCTAGTAGTTTCCGAGAAAATGGAAATAAACCAAATTATGCCATACTTTTAGCTAAAAATATGTATGTTATTGTGCGATGCACATATTTTTTCTCAAAAAGGGTAAGTCTGGCGTGGTTTTGACCATAACAAGATTTGTAGAGGCATTCATTACGAACATTTTAAACCAAAAATCTTAATTCTAGGCCTAGTAGTTTCCGAGAAAATGGAAATAAACCAAATTATGCCATACTTTTAGCTGAAAATATGTAAAAATATGTATGTTATTGTGCGATACACATATTTTTTCTCAAAAACGGTAAGTCTGGCGTGGTTTTGACCATAACAAGATTTGTAGAGGCATTCATTACGAACATTTTAAACCAAAAATCTTAATTCTAGGCCTAGTAGTTTCCGAGAAAATGAAAATAAACAAAATTATGCCATACTTTTAGCTAAAAATATGTATGTTATTGTGCGATGCACATATTTTTTCTCAAAAACGGTAAGTCTGGCGTGGTTTTGACCATAACAAGATTTGTAGAGGCATTCATTACGAACATTTTAAACCAAAAATCTTAATTCTAGGCCTAGTAGTTTCCGAGAAAATGGAAATAAACCAAATTATGCCATACTTTTAGCTGAAAATATTTAAAAATATGTATGTTATTGTGCGATACACATATTTTTTCTCAAAAACGGTAAGTCTGGCGTGGTTTTGACCATAACAAGATTTGTAGAGGCATTCATTACGAACATTTTAAACCAAAAATCTTAATTCTAGGCCTAGTAGTTTCCGAGAAAATGGAAATAAACCAAATTATGCCATACTTTTAGCTGAAAATATGTAAAAATATGTATGTTATTGTGCGATACACATATTTTTTCTCAAAAACGGTAAGTCTGGCGTGGTTTTGACCATAACAAGATTTGTAGAGGCATTCATTACGAACATTTTAAACCAAAAATCTTAATTCTAGGCCTAGTAGTTTCCGAGAAAATGAAAATAAACCAAATTATGCCATACTTTTAGCTAAAAATATGTATGTTATTGTGCGATGCACATATTTTTTCTCAAAAAGGGTAAGTCTGGCGTGGTTTTGACCATAACAAGATTTGTAGAGGCATTCATTACGAACATTTTAAACCAAAAATCTTAATTCTAGGCCTAGTAGTTTCCGAGAAAATGAAAATAAACCAAATTATGCCATACTTTTAGCTAAAAATATGTATGTTATTGTGCGATGCACATATTTTTTCTCAAAAACGGTAAGTCTGGCGTGGTTTTGACCATAACAAGATTTGTAGAGGCATTCATTACGAACATTTTAAACCAAAAATCTTAATTCTAGGCCTAGTAGTTTCCGAGAAAATGGAAATAAACCAAATTATGCCATACTTTTAGCTGAAAATATGTAAAAATATGTATGTTATTGTGCGATACACATATTTTTTCTCAAAAACGGTAAGTCTGGCGTGGTTTTGACCATAACAAGATTTGTAGAGGCATTCATTACGAACATTTTAAACCAAAAATCTTAATTCTAGGCCTAGTAGTTTCCGAGAAAATGAAAATAAACCAAATTATGCCATACTTTTAGCTAAAAATATGTATGTTATTGTGCGATGCACATATTTTTTCTCAAAAACGGTAAGTCTGGCGTGGTTTTGACCATAACAAGATTTGTAGAGGCATTCATTACGAACATTTTAAACTAAAAATCTTAATTCTAGGCCTAGTAGTTTCCGAGAAAATGGAAATAAACCAAATTATGCCATACTTTTAGCTGAAAATATGTAAAAATATGTATGTTATTGTGCGATACACATATTTTTTCTCAAAAACGGTAAGTCTGGCGTGGTTTTGACCATAACAAGATTTGTAGAGGCATTCATTACGAACATTTTAAACCAAAAATCTTAATTCTAGGCCTAGTAGTTTCCGAGAAAATGGAAATAAACCAAATTATGCCATACTTTTAGCTAAAAATATGTATGTTATTGTGCGATGCACATATTTTTTCTCAAAAAGGGTAAGTCTGGCGTGGTTTTGACCATAACAAGATTTGTAGAGGCATTCATTACGAACATTTTAAACCAAAAATCTTAATTCTAGGCCTAGTAGTTTCCGAGAAAATGGAAATAAACCAAATTATGCCATACTTTTAGCTGAAAATATGTAAAAATATGTATGTTATTGTGCGATACACATATTTTTTCTCAAAAACGGTAAGTCTGGCGTGGTTTTGACCATAACAAGATTTGTAGAGGCATTCATTACGAACATTTTAAACCAAAAATCTTAATTCTAGGCCTAGTAGTTTCCGAGAAAATGAAAATAAACAAAATTATGCCATACTTTTAGCTAAAAATATGTATGTTATTGTGCGATGCACATATTTTTTCTCAAAAACGGTAAGTCTGGCGTGGTTTTGACCATAACAAGATTTGTAGAGGCATTCATTACGAACATTTTAAACCAAAAATCTTAATTCTAGGCCTAGTAGTTTCCGAGAAAATGAAAATAAACCAAATTATGCCATACTTTTAGCTAAAAATATGTATGTTATTGTGCGATGCACATATTTTTTCTCAAAAACGGTAAGTCTGGCGTGGTATTGACCATAACAAGATTTGTAGAGGCATTCATTACGAACATTTTAAACCAAAAATCTTAATTCTAGGCCTAGTAGTTTCCGAGAAAATGGAAATAAACCAAATTATGCCATACTTTTAGCTGAAAATATGTAAAAATATGTATGTTATTGTGCGATACACATATTTTTTCTCAAAAACGGTAAGTCTGGCGTGGTTTTGACCATAACAAGATTTGTAGAGGCATTCATTACGAACATTTTAAACCAAAAATCTTAATTCTAGGCCTAGTAGTTTCCGAGAAAATGGAAATAAACCAAATTATGCCATACTTTTAGCTAAAAATATGTATGTTATTGTGCGATGCACATATTTTTTCTCAAAAAGGGTAAGTCTGGCGTGGTTTTGACCATAACAAGATTTGTAGAGGCGTTCATTACAAACATTTTAAACCAAAAATCTTAATTCTAGGCCTAGTAGTTTCCGAGAAAATGGAAATAAACCAAATTATGCCATACTTTTAGCTGAAAATATGTAAAAATATGTATGTTATTGTGCGATACACATATTTTTTCTCAAAAACGGTAAGTCTGGCGTGGTTTTGACCATAACAAGATTTGTAGAGGCATTCATTACGAACATTTTAAACCAAAAATCTTAATTCTAGGCCTAGTAGTTTCCGAGAAAATGGAAATAAACCAAATTATGCCATACTTTTAGCTGAAAATATGTAAAAATATGTATGTTATTGTGCGATACACATATTTTTTCTCAAAAACGGTAAGTCTGGCGTGGTTTTGACCATAACAAGATTTGTAGAGGCATTCATTACGAACATTTTAAACCAAAAATCTTAATTCTAGGCCTAGTAGTTTCCGAGAAAATGAAAATAAACCAAATTATGCCATACTTTTAGCTAAAAATATGTATGTTATTGTGCGATGCACATATTTTTTCTCAAAAAGGGTAAGTCTGGCGTGGTTTTGACCATAACAAGATTTGTAGAGGCATTCATTACGAACATTTTAAACCAAAAATCTTAATTCTAGGCCTAGTAGTTTCCGAGAAAATGAAAATAAACCAAATTATGCCATACTTTTAGCTAAAAATATGTATGTTATTGTGCGATGCACATATTTTTTCTCAAAAACGGTAAGTCTGGCGTGGTTTTGACCATAACAAGATTTGTAGAGGCATTCATTACGAACATTTTAAACCAAAAATCTTAATTCTAGGCCTAGTAGTTTCCGAGAAAATGGAAATAAACCAAATTATGCCATACTTTTAGCTGAAAATATGTAAAAATATGTATGTTATTGTGCGATACACATATTTTTTCTCAAAAATGGTAAGTCTGGCGTGGTTTTGACCATAACAAGATTTGTAGAGGCATTCATTACGAACATTTTAAACCAAAAATCTTAATTCTAGGCCTAGTAGTTTCCGAGAAAATGAAAATAAACCAAATTATGCCATACTTTTAGCTAAAAATATGTATGTTATTGTGCGATGCACATATTTTTTCTCAAAAACGGTAAGTCTGGCGTGGTTTTGACCATAACAAGATTTGTAGAGGCATTCATTACGAACATTTTAAACCAAAAATCTTAATTCTAGGCCTAGTAGTTTCCGAGAAAATGGAAATAAACCAAATTATGCCATACTTTTAGCTGAAAATATGTAAAAATATGTATGTTATTGTGCGATACACATATTTTTTCTCAAAAACGGTAAGTCTGGCGTGGTTTTGACCATAACAAGATTTGTAGAGGCATTCATTACGAACATTTTAAACTAAAAATCTTAATTCTAGGCCTAGTAGTTTCCGAGAAAATGGAAATAAACCAAATTATGCCATACTTTTAGCTAAAAATATGTATGTTATTGTGCGATGCACATATTTTTTCTCAAAAACGGTAAGTCTGGCGTGGTTTTGACCATAACAAGATTTGTAGAGGCATTCATTACGAACATTTTAAACCAAAAATCTTAATTCTAGGCCTAGTAGTTTCCGAGAAAATGGAAATAAACCAAATTATGCCATACTTTTAGCTGAAAATATGTAAAAATATGTATGTTATTGTGCGATACACATATTTTTTCTCAAAAACGGTAAGTCTGGCGTGGTTTTGACCATAACAAGATTTGTAGAGGCATTCATTACGAACATTTTAAACCAAAAATCTTAATTCTAGGCCTAGTAGTTTCCGAGAAAATGAAAATAAACCAAATTATGCCATACTTTTAGCTAAAAATATGTATGTTATTGTGCGATGCACATATTTTTTCTCAAAAACGGTAAGTCTGGCGTGGTTTTGACCATAACAAGATTTGTAGAGGCATTCATTACGAACATTTTAAACCAAAAATCTTAATTCTAGGCCTAGTAGTTTCCGAGAAAATGAAAATAAACCAAATTATGCCATACTTTTAGCTAAAAATATGTATGTTATTGTGCGATGCACATATTTTTTCTCAAAAACGGTAAGTCTGGCGTGGTTTTGACCATAACAAGATTTGTAGAGGCATTCATTACGAACATTTTAAACCAAAAATCTTAATTCTAGGCCTAGTAGTTTCCGAGAAAATGGAAATAAACCAAATTATGCCATACTTTTAGCTGAAAATATGTAAAAATATGTATGTTATTGTGCGATACACATATTTTTTCTCAAAAACGGTAAGTCTGGCGTGGTTTTGACCATAACAAGATTTGTAGAGGCATTCATTACGAACATTTTAAACCAAAAATCTTAATTCTAGGCCTAGTAGTTTCCGAGAAAATGAAAATAAACCAAATTATGCCATACTTTTAGCTAAAAATATGTATGTTATTGTGCGATGCACATATTTTTTCTCAAAAACGGTAAGTCTGGCGTGGTTTTGACCATAACAAGATTTGTAGAGGCATTCATTACGAACATTTTAAACCAAAAATCTTAATTCTAGGCCTAGTAGTTTATGCCATACTTTTAGCTAAAAATATGTATGTTATTGTGCGATGCACATATTTTTTCTCAAAAACGGTAAGTCTGGCGTGGTTTTGACCATAACAAGATTTGTAGAGGCATTCATTACGAACATAACAAGATTTGTAGAGGCATTCATTACGAACATTTTAAACCAAAAATCTTAATTCTAGGCCTAGTACTTTCCGAGAAAATGGAAATAAAACAAATTATGCCATACTTTTAGCTGAAAATATGTAAAAATATGTATGTTATTGTGCGATACACATATTTTTTCTCAAAAACGGTAAGTCTGGCGTGGTTTTGACCATAACAAGATTTGTAGAGGCATTCATTACGAACATTTTAAACCAAAAATCTTAATTCTAGGCCTAGTAGTTTCCGAGAAAATGGAAATAAACCAAATTATGCCATACTTTTAGCTAAAAATATGTATGTTATTGTGCGATGCACATATTTTTTCTCAAAAAGGGTAAGTCTGGCGTGGTTTTGACCATAACAAGATTTGTAGAGGCATTCATTACGAACATTTTAAACCAAAAATCTTAATTCTAGGCCTAGTAGTTTCCGAGAAAATGGAAATAAACCAAATTATGCCATACTTTTAGCTGAAAATATGTAAAAATATGTATGTTATTGTGCGATACACATATTTTTTCTCAAAAACGGTAAGTCTGGCGTGGTTTTGACCATAACAAGATTTGTAGAGGCATTCATTACGAACATTTTAAACCAAAAATCTTAATTCTAGGCCTAGTAGTTTCCGAGAAAATGAAAATAAACCAAATTATGCCATACTTTTAGCTAAAAATATGTATGTTATTGTGCGATGCACATATTTTTTCTCAAAAACGGTAAGTCTGGCGTGGTTTTGACCACAACAAGATTTGTAGAGGCATTCATTACGAACATTTTAAACCAAAAATCTTAATTCTAGGCCTAGTAGTTTCCGAGAAAATGAAAATAAACCAAATTATGCCATACTTTTAGCTAAAAATATGTATGTTATTGTGCGATGCACATATTTTTTCTCAAAAACGGTAAGTCTGGCGTGGTTTTGACCATAACAAGATTTGTAGAGGCATTCATTACGAACATTTTAAACCAAAAATCTTAATTCTAGGCCTAGTAGTTTCCGAGAAAATGGAAATAAACCAAATTATGCCATACTTTTAGCTGAAAATATGTAAAAATATGTATGTTATTGTGCGATACACATATTTTTTCTCAAAAACGGTAAGTCTGGCGTGGTTTTGACCATAACAAGATTTGTAGAGGCATTCATTACGAACATTTTAAACCAAAAATCTTAATTCTAGGCCTAGTAGTTTCCGAGAAAATGAAAATAAACCAAATTATGCCATACTTTTAGCTAAAAATATGTATGTTATTGTGCGATGCACATATTTTTTCTCAAAAACGGTAAGTCTGGCGTGGTTTTGACCATAACAAGATTTGTAGAGGCATTCATTACGAACATTTTAAACCAAAAATCTTAATTCTAGGCCTAGTAGTTTCCGAGAAAATGGAAATAAACCAAATTATGCCATACTTTTAGCTGAAAATATGTAAAAATATGTATGTTATTGTGCGATACACATATTTTTTCTCAAAAACGGTAAGTCTGGCGTGGTTTTGACCATAACAAGATTTGTAGAGGCATTCATTACGAACATTTTAAACCAAAAATCTTAATTCTAGGCCTAGTAGTTTCCGAGAAAATGAAAATAAACCAAATTATGCCATACTTTTAGCTGAAAATATGTATGTTATTGTGCGATGCACATACTTTTTCTCAAAAAGGGTAAGTCTGGCGTGGTTTTGACCATAACAAGATTTGTAGAGGCATTCATTACGAACATTTTAAACCAAAAATCTTAATTCTAGGCCTAGTAGTTTCCGAGAAAATGGAAATAAACCAAATTATGCCATACTTTTAGCTGAAAATATGTAAAAATATGTATGTTATTGTGCGATACACATATTTTTTCTCAAAAACGGTAAGTCTGGCGTGGTTTTGACCATAACAAGATTTGTAGAGGCATTCATTACGAACATTTTAAACCAAAAATCTTAATTCTAGGCCTAGTAGTTTCCGAGAAAATGGAAATAAACCAAATTATGCCATACTTTTAGCTGAAAATATGTAAAAATATGTATGTTATTGTGCGATACACATATTTTTTCTCAAAAACGGTAAGTCTGGCGTGGTTTTGACCATAACAAGATTTGTAGAGGCATTCATTACGAACATTTTAAACCAAAAATCTTAATTCTAGGCCTAGTAGTTTCCGAGAAAATGGAAATAAACCAAATTATGCCATACTTTTAGCTGAAAATATGTAAAAATATGTATGTTATTGTGCGATACACATATTTTTTCTCAAAAACGGTAAGTCTGGCGTGGTTTTGACCATAACAAGATTTGTAGAGGCATTCATTACGAACATTTTAAACCAAAAATCTTAATTCTAGGCCTAGTAGTTTCCGAGAAAATGAAAATAAACCAAATTATGCCATACTTTTAGCTAAAAATATGTATGTTATTGTGCGATGCACATATTTTTTCTCAAAAACGGTAAGTCTGGCGTGGTTTTGACCATAACAAGATTTGTAGAGGCATTCATTACGAACATTTTAAACCAAAAATCTTAATTCTAGGCCTAGTAGTTTCCGAGAAAATGGAAATAAACCAAATTATGCCATACTTTTAGCTGAAAATATGTAAAAATATGTATGTTATTGTGCGATACACATATTTTTTCTCAAAAACGGTAAGTCTGGCGTGGTTTTGACCATAACAAGATTTGTAGAGGCATTCATTACGAACATTTTAAACCAAAAATCTTAATTCTAGGCCTAGTAGTTTCCGAGAAAATGGAAATAAACCAAATTATGCCATACTTTTAGCTGAAAATATGTAAAAATATGTATGTTATTGTGCGATACACATATTTTTTCTCAAAAACGGTAAGTCTGGCGTGGTTTTGACCATAACAAGATTTGTAGAGGCATTCATTACGAACATTTTAAACCAAAAATCTTAATTCTAGGCCTAGTAGTTTCCGAGAAAATGGAAATAAACCAAATTATGCCATACTTTTAGCTGAAAATATGTAAAAATATGTATGTTATTGTGCGATACACATATTTTTTCTCAAAAACGGTAAGTCTGGCGTGGTTTTGACCATAACAAGATTTGTAGAGGCATTCATTACGAACATTTTAAACCAAAAATCTTAATTCTAGGCCTAGTAGTTTCCGAGAAAATGGAAATAAACCAAATTATGCCATACTTTTAGCTGAAAATATGTAAAAATATGTATGTTATTGTGCGATACACATATTTTTTCTCAAAAACGGTAAGTCTGGCGTGGTTTTGACCATAACAAGATTTGTAGAGGCATTCATTACGAACATTTTAAACCAAAAATCTTAATTCTAGGCCTAGTAGTTTCCGAGAAAATGGAAATAAACCAAATTATGCCATACTTTTAGCTGAAAATATGTAAAAATATGTATGTTATTGTGCGATACACATATTTTTTCTCAAAAACGGTAAGTCTGGCGTGGTTTTGACCATAACAAGATTTGTAGAGGCATTCATTACGAACATTTTAAACCAAAAATCTTAATTCTAGGCCTAGTAGTTTCCGAGAAAATGAAAATAAACCAAATTATGCCATACTTTTAGCTAAAAATATGTATGTTATTGTGCGATGCACATATTTTTTCTCAAAAACGGTAAGTCTGGCGTGGTTTTGACCATAACAAGATTTGTAGAGGCATTCATTACGAACATTTTAAACCAAAAATCTTAATTCTAGGCCTACTAGTTTCCGAGAAAATGGAAATAAACCAAATTATGCCATACTTTTAGCTAAAAATATGTATGTTATTGTGCGATGCACATATTTTTTCTCAAAAACGGTAAGTCTGGCGTGGTTTTGACCATAACAAGATTTGTAGAGGCATTCATTACGAACATTTTAAACCAAAAATCTTAATTCTAGGCCTAGTAGTTTCCGAGAAAATGGAAATAAACCAAATTATGCCATACTTTTAGCTGAAAATATGTAAAAATATGTATGTTATTGTGCGATACACATATTTTTTCTCAAAAACGGTAAGTCTGGCGTGGTTTTGACCATAACAAGATTTGTAGAGGCATTCATTACGAACATTTTAAACCAAAAATCTTAATTCTAGGCCTAGTAGTTTCCGAGAAAATGGAAATAAACCAAATTATGCCATACTTTTAGCTAAAAATATGTATGTTATTGTGCGATGCACATATTTTTTCTCAAAAAGGGTGAGTCTGGCGTGGTTTTGACCATAACAAGATTTGTAGAGGCATTCATTACGAACATTTTAAACCAAAAATCTTAATTCTAGGCCTAGTAGTTTCCGAGAAAATGGAAATAAACCAAATTATGCCATACTTTTAGCTAAAAATATGTATGTTATTGTGCGATGCACATATTTTTTCTCAAAAACGGTAAGTCTGGCGTGGTTTTGACCATAACAAGATTTGTAGAGGCATTCATTACGAACATTTTAAACCAAAAATCTTAATTCTAGGCCTAGTAGTTTCCGAGAAAATGGAAATAAACCAAATTATGCCATACTTTTAGCTGAAAATATGTAAAAATATGTATGTTATTGTGCGATACACATATTTTTTCTCAAAAACGGTAAGTCTGGCGTGGTTTTGACCATAACAAGATTTGTAGAGGCATTCATTACGAACATTTTAAACCAAAAATCTTAATTCTAGGCCTAGTAGTTTCCGAGAAAATGGAAATAAACCAAATTATGCCATACTTTTAGCTGAAAATATGTAAAAATATGTATGTTTTTGTGCGATACACATATTTTTTCTCAAAAACGGTAAGTCTGGCGTGGTTTTGACCATAACAAGATTTGTAGAGGCATTCATTACGAACATTTTAAACCAAAAATCTTAATTCTAGGCCTAGTAGTTTCCGAGAAAATGAAAATAAACAAAATTATGCCATACTTTTAGCTAAAAATATGTATGTTATTGTGCGATGCACATATTTTTTCTCAAAAACGGTAAGTCTGGCGTGGTTTTGACCATAACAAGATTTGTAGAGGCATTCATTACGAACATTTTAAACCAAAAATCTTAATTCTAGGCCTAGTAGTTTCCGAGAAAATGGAAATAAACCAAATTATGCCATACTTTTAGCTGAAAATATGTAAAAATATGTATGTTATTGTGCGATACACATATTTTTTCTCAAAAACGGTAAGTCTGGCGTGGTTTTGACCATAACAAGATTTGTAGAGGCATTCATTACGAACATTTTAAACCAAAAATCTTAATTCTAGGCCTAGTAGTTTCCGAGAAAATGGAAATAAACCAAATTATGCCATACTTTTAGCTGAAAATATGTAAAAATATGTATGTTATTGTGCGATACACATATTTTTTCTCAAAAACGGTAAGTCTGGCGTGGTTTTGACCATAACAAGATTTGTAGAGGCATTCATTACGAACATTTTAAACCAAAAATCTTAATTCTAGGCCTAGTAGTTTCCGAGAAAATGGAAATAAACCAAATTATGCCATACTTTTAGCTGAAAATATGTAAAAATATGTATGTTATTGTGCGATACACATATTTTTTCTCAAAAACGGTAAGTCTGGCGTGGTTTTGACCATAACAAGATTTGTAGAGGCATTCATTACGAACATTTTAAACCAAAAATCTTAATTCTAGGCCTAGTAGTTTCCGAGAAAATGGAAATAAATCAAATTATGCCATATTTTGCCCTGATTTTAGGTAAAAATATGTATGTTATTGTGCGATACACATATTTTTTCTCAAAAACGGTAAGTCTGGCGTGGTTTTGACCATAACAAGATTTGTAGAGGCATTCATTACGAACATTTTAAACCAAAAATCTTAATTCTAGGCCTAGTAGTTTCCGAGAAAATGGAAATAAACCAAATTATGCCATACTTTTAGCTGAAAATATGTAAAAATATGTATGTTATTGTGCGATACACATATTTTTTCTCAAAAACGGTAAGTCTGGCGTGGTTTTGACCATAACAAGATTTGTAGAGGCATTCATTACGAACATTTTAAACCAAAAATCTTAATTCTAGGCCTAGTAGTTTCCGAGAAAATGAAAATAAACCAAATTATGCCATACTTTTAGCTAAAAATATGTATGTTATTGTGCGATGCACATATTTTTTCTCAAAAACGGTAAGTCTGGCGTGGTTTTGACCATAACAAGATTTGTAGAGGCATTCATTACGAACATTTTAAACCAAAAATCTTAATTCTAGGCCTAGTAGTTTCCGAGAAAATGGAAATAAACCAAATTATGCCATACTTTTAGCTAAAAATATGTATGTTATTGTGCGATGCACATATTTTTTCTCAAAAACGGTAAGTCTGGCGTGGTTTTGACCATAACAAGATTTGTAGAGGCATTCATTACGAACATTTTAAACCAAAAATCTTAATTCTAGGCCTAGTAGTTTCCGAGAAAATGGAAATAAACCAAATTATGCCATACTTTTAGCTGAAAATATGTAAAAATATGTATGTTATTGTGCGATACACATATTTTTTCTCAAAAACGGTAAGTCTGGCGTGGTTTTGACCATAACAAGATTTGTAGAGGCATTCATTACGAACATTTTAAACCAAAAATCTTAATTCTAGGCCTAGTAGTTTCCGAGAAAATGGAAATAAACCAAATTATGCCATACTTTTAGCTGAAAATATGTAAAAATATGTATGTTATTGTGCGATACACATATTTTTTCTCAAAAACGGTAAGTCTGGCGTGGTTTTGACCATAACAAGATTTGTAGAGGCATTCATTACGAACATTTTAAACCAAAAATCTTAATTCTAGGCCTAGTAGTTTCCGAGAAAATGGAAATAAACCAAATTATGCCATACTTTTAGCTGAAAATATGTAAAAATATGTATGTTATTGTGCGATACACATATTTTTTCTCAAAAACGGTAAGTCTGGCGTGGTTTTGACCATAACAAGATTTGTAGAGGCATTCATTACGAACATTTTAAACCAAAAATCTTAATTCTAGGCCTAGTAGTTTCCGAGAAAATGAAAATAAACCAAATTATGCCATACTTTTAGCTAAAAATATGTATGTTATTGTGCGATGCACATATTTTTTCTCAAAAACGGTAAGTCTGGCGTGGTTTTGACCATAACAAGATTTGTAGAGGCATTCATTACGAACATTTTAAACCAAAAATCTTAATTCTAGGCCTACTAGTTTCCGAGAAAATGGAAATAAACCAAATTATGCCATACTTTTAGCTAAAAATATGTATGTTATTGTGCGATGCACATATTTTTTCTCAAAAACGGTAAGTCTGGCGTGGTTTTGACCATAACAAGATTTGTAGAGGCATTCATTACGAACATTTTAAACCAAAAATCTTAATTCTAGGCCTAGTAGTTTCCGAGAAAATGGAAATAAACCAAATTATGCCATACTTTTAGCTGAAAATATGTAAAAATATGTATGTTATTGTGCGATACACATATTTTTTCTCAAAAACGGTAAGTCTGGCGTGGTTTTGACCATAACAAGATTTGTAGAGGCATTCATTACGAACATTTTAAACCAAAAATCTTAATTCTAGGCCTAGTAGTTTCCGAGAAAATGGAAATAAACCAAATTATGCCATACTTTTAGCTAAAAATATGTATGTTATTGTGCGATGCACATATTTTTTCTCAAAAAGGGTGAGTCTGGCGTGGTTTTGACCATAACAAGATTTGTAGAGGCATTCATTACGAACATTTTAAACCAAAAATCTTAATTCTAGGCCTAGTAGTTTCCGAGAAAATGGAAATAAACCAAATTATGCCATACTTTTAGCTAAAAATATGTATGTTATTGTGCGATGCACATATTTTTTCTCAAAAACGGTAAGTCTGGCGTGGTTTTGACCATAACAAGATTTGTAGAGGCATTCATTACGAACATTTTAAACCAAAAATCTTAATTCTAGGCCTAGTAGTTTCCGAGAAAATGGAAATAAACCAAATTATGCCATACTTTTAGCTGAAAATATGTAAAAATATGTATGTTATTGTGCGATACACATATTTTTTCTCAAAAACGGTAAGTCTGGCGTGGTTTTGACCATAACAAGATTTGTAGAGGCATTCATTACGAACATTTTAAACCAAAAATCTTAATTCTAGGCCTAGTAGTTTCCGAGAAAATGGAAATAAACCAAATTATGCCATACTTTTAGCTGAAAATATGTAAAAATATGTATGTTTTTGTGCGATACACATATTTTTTCTCAAAAACGGTAAGTCTGGCGTGGTTTTGACCATAACAAGATTTGTAGAGGCATTCATTACGAACATTTTAAACCAAAAATCTTAATTCTAGGCCTAGTAGTTTCCGAGAAAATGAAAATAAACAAAATTATGCCATACTTTTAGCTAAAAATATGTATGTTATTGTGCGATGCACATATTTTTTCTCAAAAACGGTAAGTCTGGCGTGGTTTTGACCATAACAAGATTTGTAGAGGCATTCATTACGAACATTTTAAACCAAAAATCTTAATTCTAGGCCTAGTAGTTTCCGAGAAAATGGAAATAAACCAAATTATGCCATACTTTTAGCTGAAAATATGTAAAAATATGTATGTTATTGTGCGATACACATATTTTTTCTCAAAAACGGTAAGTCTGGCGTGGTTTTGACCATAACAAGATTTGTAGAGGCATTCATTACGAACATTTTAAACCAAAAATCTTAATTCTAGGCCTAGTAGTTTCCGAGAAAATGGAAATAAACCAAATTATGCCATACTTTTAGCTGAAAATATGTAAAAATATGTATGTTATTGTGCGATACACATATTTTTTCTCAAAAACGGTAAGTCTGGCGTGGTTTTGACCATAACAAGATTTGTAGAGGCATTCATTACGAACATTTTAAACCAAAAATCTTAATTCTAGGCCTAGTAGTTTCCGAGAAAATGGAAATAAACCAAATTATGCCATACTTTTAGCTGAAAATATGTAAAAATATGTATGTTATTGTGCGATACACATATTTTTTCTCAAAAACGGTAAGTCTGGCGTGGTTTTGACCATAACAAGATTTGTAGAGGCATTCATTACGAACATTTTAAACCAAAAATCTTAATTCTAGGCCTAGTAGTTTCCGAGAAAATGGAAATAAACCAAATTATGCCATACTTTTAGCTGAATATATGTAAAAATATGTATGTTATTGTGCGATACACATATTTTTTCTCAAAAACGGTAAGTCTGGCGTGGTTTTGACCATAACAAGATTTGTAGAGGCATTCATTACGAACATTTTAAACCAAAAATCTTAATTCTAGGCCTAGTAGTTTCCGAGAAAATGGAAATAAACCAAATTATGCCATACTTTTAGCTGAAAATATGTAAAAATATGTATGTTATTGTGCGATACACATATTTTTTCTCAAAAACGGTAAGTCTGGCGTGGTTTTGACCATAACAAGATTTGTAGAGGCATTCATTACGAACATTTTAAACCAAAAATCTTAATTCTAGGCCTAGTAGTTTCCGAGAAAATGAAAATAAACCAAATTATGCCATACTTTTAGCTAAAAATATGTATGTTATTGTGCGATGCACATATTTTTTCTCAAAAACGGTAAGTCTGGCGTGGTTTTGACCATAACAAGATTTGTAGAGGCATTCATTACGAACATTTTAAACCAAAAATCTTAATTCTAGGCCTAGTAGTTTCCGAGAAAATGGAAATAAACCAAATTATGCCATACTTTTAGCTAAAAATATGTATGTTATTGTGCGATGCACATATTTTTTCTCAAAAACGGTAAGTCTGGCGTGGTTTTGACCATAACAAGATTTGTAGAGGCATTCATTACGAACATTTTAAACCAAAAATCTTAATTCTAGGCCTAGTAGTTTCCGAGAAAATGGAAATAAACCAAATTATGCCATACTTTTAGCTGAAAATATGTAAAAATATGTATGTTATTGTGCGATACACATATTTTTTCTCAAAAACGGTAAGTCTGGCGTGGTTTTGACCATAACAAGATTTGTAGAGGCATTCATTACGAACATTTTAAACCAAAAATCTTAATTCTAGGCCTAGTAGTTTCCGAGAAAATGGAAATAAACCAAATTATGCCATACTTTTAGCTAAAAATATGTATGTTATTGTGCGATGCACATATTTTTTCTCAAAAAGGGTGAGTCTGGCGTGGTTTTGACCATAACAAGATTTGTAGAGGCATTCATTACGAACATTTTAAACCAAAAATCTTAATTCTAGGCCTAGTAGTTTCCGAGAAAATGGAAATAAACCAAATTATGCCATACTTTTAGCTAAAAATATGTATGTTATTGTGCGATGCACATATTTTTTCTCAAAAACGGTAAGTCTGGCGTGGTTTTGACCATAACAAGATTTGTAGAGGCATTCATTACGAACATTTTAAACCAAAAATCTTAATTCTAGGCCTAGTAGTTTCCGAGAAAATGGAAATAAACCAAATTATGCCATACTTTTAGCTGAAAATATGTAAAAATATGTATGTTATTGTGCGATACACATATTTTTTCTCAAAAACGGTAAGTCTGGCGTGGTTTTGACCATAACAAGATTTGTAGAGGCATTCATTACGAACATTTTAAACCAAAAATCTTAATTCTAGGCCTAGTAGTTTCCGAGAAAATGGAAATAAACCAAATTATGCCATACTTTTAGCTGAAAATATGTAAAAATATGTATGTTATTGTGCGATACACATATTTTTTCTCAAAAACCGTAAGTCTGGCGTGGTTTTGACCATAACAAGATTTGTAGAGGCATTCATTACGAACATTTTAAACCAAAAATCTTAATTCTAGGCCTAGTAGTTTCCGAGAAAATGGAAATAAACCAAATTATGCCATACTTTTAGCTAAAAATATGTATGTTATTGTGCGATGCACATATTTTTTCTCAAAAACGGTAAGTCTGGCGTGGTTTTGACCATAACAAGATTTGTAGAGGCATTCATTACGAACATTTTAAACCAAAAATCTTAATTCTAGGCCTAGTAGTTTCCGAGAAAATGGAAATAAACCAAATTATGCCATACTTTTAGCTAAAAATATGTATGTTATTGTGCGATGCACATATTTTTTCTCAAAAAGGGTAAGTCTGGCGTGGTTTTGACCATAACAAGATTTGTAGAGGCATTCATTACGAACATTTTAAACCAAAAATCTTAATTCTAGGCCTAGTAGTTTCCGAGAAAATGGAAATAAACCAAATTATGCCATACTTTTAGCTGAAAATATGTAAAAATATGTATGTTATTGTGCGATACACATATTTTTTCTCAAAAACGGTAAGTCTGGCGTGGTTTTGACCATAACAAGATTTGTAGAGGCATTCATTACGAACATTTTAAACCAAAAATCTTAATTCTAGGCCTAGTAGTTTCCGAGAAAATGGAAATAAACCAAATTATGCCATACTTTTAGCTGAAAATATGTAAAAATATGTATGTTATTGTGCGATACACATATTTTTTCTCAAAAACGGTAAGTCTGGCGTGGTTTTGACCATAACAAGATTTGTAGAGGCATTCATTACGAACATTTTAAACCAAAAATCTTAATTCTAGGCCTAGTAGTTTCCGAGAAAATGGAAATAAACCAAATTATGCCATACTTTTAGCTGAAAATATGTAAAAATATGTATGTTATTGTGCGATACACATATTTTTTCTCAAAAACGGTAAGTCTGGCGTGGTTTTGACCATAACAAGATTTGTAGAGGCATTCATTACGAACATTTTAAACCAAAAATCTTAATTCTAGGCCTAGTAGTTTCCGAGAAAATGGAAATAAACCAAATTATGCCATACTTTTAGCTGAAAATATGTAAAAATATGTATGTTATTGTGCGATACACATATTTTTTCTCAAAAACGGTAAGTCTGGCGTGGTTTTGACCATAACAAGATTTGTAGAGGCATTCATTACGAACATTTTAAACCAAAAATCTTAATTCTAGGCCTAGTAGTTTCCGAGAAAATGGAAATAAACCAAATTATGCCATACTTTTAGCTGAAAATATGTAAAAATATGTATGTTATTGTGCGATACACATATTTTTTCTCAAAAACGGTAAGTCTGGCGTGGTTTTGACCATAACAAGATTTGTAGAGGCATTCATTACGAACATTTTAAACCAAAAATCTTAATTCTAGGCCTAGTAGTTTCCGAGAAAATGGAAATAAACCAAATTATGCCATACTTTTAGCTGAAAATATGTAAAAATATGTATGTTATTGTGCGATACACATATTTTTTCTCAAAAACGGTAAGTCTGGCGTGGTTTTGACCATAACAAGATTTGTAGAGGCATTCATTACGAACATTTTAAACCAAAAATCTTAATTCTAGGCCTAGTAGTTTCCGAGAAAATTAAAATAAACCAAATTATGCCATACTTTTAGCTAAAAATATGTATGTTATTGTGCGATGCACATATTTTTTCTCAAAAACGGTAAGTCTGGCGTGGTTTTGACCATAACAAGATTTGTAGAGGCATTCATTACGAACATTTTAAACCAAAAATCTTAATTCTAGGCCTAGTAGTTTCCGAGAAAATGAAAATAAACCAAATTATGCCACACTTTTAGCTAAAAATATGTATGTTATTGTGCGATGCACATATTTTTTCTCAAAAACGGTAAGTCTGGCGTGGTTTTGATCATAACAAGATTTGTAGAGGCATTCATTATGAACATTTTAAACCAAAAATCTTAATTCTAGGCCTAGTAGTTTCCGAGAAAATGAAAATAAACCAAATTATGCCATACTTTTAGCTAAAAATATGTATGTTATTGTGCGATGCACATATTTTTTCTCAAAAACGGTAAGTCTGGCGTGGTTTTGACCATAACAAGATTTGTAGAGGCATTCATTACGAACATTTTAAACCAAAAATCTTAATTCTAGGCCTAGTAGTTTCCGAGAAAATGGAAATAAACCAAATTATGCCATACTTTTAGCTAAAAATATGTATGTTATTGTGCGATGCACATATTTTTTCTCAAGAAGGGTAAGTCTGGCGTGGTTTTTACCATAACAAGATTTGTAGAGGCATTCATTACGAACATTTTAAACCAAAAATCTTAATTCTAGGCCTAGTAGTTTCCGAGAAAATGGAAATAAACCAAATTATGCCATACTTTTAGCTGAAAATATGTAAAAATATGTATGTTATTGTGCGATACACATATTTTTTCTCAAAAACGGTAAGTCTGGCGTGGTTTTGACCATAACAAGATTTGTAGAGGCATTCATTACGAACATTTTAAACCAAAAATCTTAATTCTAGGCCTAGTAGTTTCCGAGAAAATGAAAATAAACCAAATTATGCCATACTTTTAGCTGAAAATATGTATGTTATTGTGCGATGCACATATTTTTTCTCAAAAACGGTAAGTCTGGCGTGGTTTTGACCATAACAAGATTTGTAGAGGCATTCATTACGAACATTTTAAACCAAAAATCTTAATTCTAGGCCTAGTAGTTTCCGAGAAAATGGAAATAAACCAAATTATGCCATACTTTTAGCTGAAAATATGTAAAAATATGTATGTTATTGTGCGATACACATATTTTTTCTCAAAAACGGTAAGTCTGGCGTGGTTTTGACCATAACAAGATTTGTAGAGGCATTCATTACGAACATTTTAAACCAAAAATCTTAATTCTAGGCCTAGTAGTTTCCGAGAAAATGAAAATAAACCAAATTATGCCATACTTTTAGCTAAAAATATGTATGTTATTGTGCGATGCACATATTTTTTCTCAAAAAGGGTAAGTCTGGCGTGGTTTTGACCATAACAAGATTTGTAGAGGCATTCATTACGAACATTTTAAACCAAAAATCTTAATTCTAGGCCTAGTAGTTTCCGAGAAAATGAAAATAAACCAAATTATGCCATACTTTTAGCTAAAAATATGTATGTTATTGTGCGATGCACATATTTTTTCTCAAAAACGGTAAGTCTGGCGTGGTTTTGACCATAACAAGATTTGTAGAGGCATTCATTACGAACATTTTAAACCAAAAATCTTAATTCTAGGCCTAGTAGTTTCCGAGAAAATGGAAATAAACCAAATTATGCCATACTTTTAGCTGAAAATATGTAAAAATATGTATGTTATTGTGCGATACACATATTTTTTCTCAAAAACGGTAAGTCTGGCGTGGTTTTGACCATAACAAGATTTGTAGAGGCATTCATTACGAACATTTTAAACCAAAAATCTTAATTCTAGGCCTAGTAGTTTCCGAGAAAATGGAAATAAACCAAATTATGCCATACTTTTAGCTGAAAATATGTAAAAATATGTATGTTATTGTGCGATACACATATTTTTTCTCAAAAACGGTAAGTCTGGCGTGGTTTTGACCATAACAAGATTTGTAGAGGCATTCATTACGAACATTTTAAACCAAAAATCTTAATTCTAGGCCTAGTAGTTTCCGAGGAAAATGGAAATAAACCAAATTATGCCATACTTTTAGCTGAAAATATGTAAAAATATGTATGTTATTGTGCGATACACATATTTTTTCTCAAAAACGGTAAGTCTGGCGTGGTTTTGACCATAACAAGATTTGTAGAGGCATTCATTACGAACATTTTAAACCAAAAATCTTAATTCTAGGCCTAGTAGTTTCCGAGAAAATGAAAATAAACCAAATTATGCCATACTTTTAGCTAAAAATATGTATGTTATTGTGCGATGCACATATTTTTTCTCAAAAACGGTAAGTCTGGCGTGGATTTGACCATAACAAGATTTGTAGAGGCATTCATTACGAACATTTTAAACCAAAAATCTTAATTCTAGGCCTAGTAGTTTCCGAGAAAATGAAAATAAACCAAATTATGCCATACTTTTAGCTAAAAATATGTATGTTATTGTGCGATGCACATATTTTTTCTCAAAAACGGTAAGTCTGGCGTGGTTTTGACCATAACAAGATTTGTAGAGGCATTCATTACGAACATTTTAAACCAAAAATCTTAATTCTAGGCCTAGTAGTTTCCGAGAAAATGAAAATAAACCAAATTATGCCATACTTTTAGCTGAAAATATGTATGTTATTGTGCGATGCACATATTTTTTCTCAAAAACGGTAAGTCTGGCGTGGTTTTGACCATAACAAGATTTGTAGAGGCATTCATTACGAACATTTTAAACCAAAAATCTTAATTCTAGGCCTAGTAGTTTCCGAGAAAATGGAAATAAACCAAATTATGCCATACTTTTAGCTGAAAATATGTAAAAATATGTATGTTATTGTGCGATACACATATTTTTTCTCAAAAACGGTAAGTCTGGCGTGGTTTTGACCATAACAAGATTTGTAGAGGCATTCATTACGAACATTTTAAACCAAAAATCTTAATTCTAGGCCTAGTAGTTTCCGAGAAAATGAAAATAAACCAAATTATGCCATACTTTTAGCTAAAAATATGTATGTTATTGTGCGATGCACATATTTTTTCTCAAAAACGGTAAGTCTGGCGTGGTTTTGACCATAACAAGATTTGTAGAGGCATTCATTACGAACATTTTAAACCAAAAATCTTAATTCTAGGCCTAGTAGTTTCCGAGAAAATGAAAATAAACCAAATTATGCCATACTTTTAGCTAAAAATATGTATGTTATTGTGCGATGCACATATTTTTTCTCAAAAACGGTAAGTCTGGCGTGGTTTTGACCATAACAAGATTTGTAGAGGCATTCATTACGAACATTTTAAACCAAAAATCTTAATTCTAGGCCTAGTAGTTTCCGAGAAAATGGAAATAAACCAAATTATGCCATACTTTTAGCTGAAAATATGTAAAAATATGTATGTTATTGTGCGATACACATATTTTTTCTCAAAAACGGTAAGTCTGGCGTGGTTTTGACCATAACAAGATTTGTAGAGGCATTCATTACGAACATTTTAAACCAAAAATCTTAATTCTAGGCCTAGTAGTTTCCGAGAAAATGGAAATAAACCAAATTATGCCATACTTTTAGCTGAAAATATGTAAAAATATGTATGTTATTGTGCGATACACATATTTTTTCTCAAAAACGGTAAGTCTGGCGTGGTTTTGACCATAACAAGATTTGTAGAGGCATTCATTACGAACATTTTAAACCAAAAATCTTAATTCTAGGCCTAGTAGTTTCCGAGAAAATGGAAATAAACCAAATTATGCCATACTTTTAGCTGAAAATATGTAAAAATATGTATGTTATTGTGCGATACACATATTTTTTCTCAAAAACGGTAAGTCTGGCGTGGTTTTGACCATAACAAGATTTGTAGAGGCATTCATTACGAACATTTTAAACCAAAAATCTTAATTCTAGGCCTAGTAGTTTCCGAGAAAATGAAAATAAACCAAATTATGCCATACTTTTAGCTAAAAATATGTATGTTATTGTGCGATGCACATATTTTTTCTCAAAAACGGTAAGTCTGGCGTGGATTTGACCATAACAAGATTTGTAGAGGCATTCATTACGAACATTTTAAACCAAAAATCTTAATTCTAGGCCTAGTAGTTTCCGAGAAAATGAAAATAAACCAAATTATGCCATACTTTTAGCTAAAAATATGTATGTTATTGTGCGATGCACATATTTTTTCTCAAAAACGGTAAGTCTGGCGTGGTTTTGACCATAACAAGATTTGTAGAGGCATTCATTACGAACATTTTAAACCAAAAATCTTAATTCTAGGCCTAGTAGTTTCCGAGAAAATGAAAATAAACCAAATTATGCCATACTTTTAGCTGAAAATATGTATGTTATTGTGCGATGCACATATTTTTTCTCAAAAACGGTAAGTCTGGCGTGGTTTTGACCATAACAAGATTTGTAGAGGCATTCATTACGAACATTTTAAACCAAAAATCTTAATTCTAGGCCTAGTAGTTTCCGAGAAAATGGAAATAAACCAAATTATGCCATACTTTTAGCTGAAAATATGTAAAAATATGTATGTTATTGTGCGATACACATATTTTTTCTCAAAAACGGTAAGTCTGGCGTGGTTTTGACCATAACAAGATTTGTAGAGGCATTCATTACGAACATTTTAAACCAAAAATCTTAATTCTAGGCCTAGTAGTTTCCGAGAAAATGAAAATAAACCAAATTATGCCATACTTTTAGCTAAAAATATGTATGTTATTGTGCGATGCACATATTTTTTCTCAAAAACGGTAAGTCTGGCGTGGTTTTGACCATAACAAGATTTGTAGAGGCATTCATTACGAACATTTTAAACCAAAAATCTTAATTCTAGGCCTAGTAGTTTCCGAGAAAATGAAAATAAACCAAATTATGCCATACTTTTAGCTAAAAATATGTATGTTATTGTGCGATGCACATATTTTTTCTCAAAAACGGTAAGTCTGGCGTGGTTTTGACCATAACAAGATTTGTAGAGGCATTCATTACGAACATTTTAAACCAAAAATCTTAATTCTAGGCCTAGTAGTTTCCGAGAAAATGGAAATAAACCAAATTATGCCATACTTTTAGCTGAAAATATGTAAAAATATGTATGTTATTGTGCGATACACATATTTTTTCTCAAAAACGGTAAGTCTGGCGTGGTTTTGACCATAACAAGATTTGTAGAGGCATTCATTACGAACATTTTAAACCAAAAATCTTAATTCTAGGCCTAGTAGTTTCCGAGAAAATGGAAATAAACCAAATTATGCCATACTTTTAGCTAAAAATATGTATGTTATTGTGCGATGCACATATTTTTTCTCAAAAACGGTAAGTCTGGCGTGGTTTTGACCATAACAAGATTTGTAGAGGCATTCATTACGAACATTTTAAACCAAAAATCTTAATTCTAGGCCTAGTAGTTTCCGAGAAAATGGAAATAAACCAAATTATGCCATACTTTTAGCTGAAAATATGTAAAAATATGTATGTTATTGTGCGATACACATATTTTTTCTCAAAAACGGTAAGTCTGGCGTGGTTTTGATCATAACAAGATTTGTAGAGGCATTCATTACGAACATTTTAAACCAAAAATCTTAATTCTAGGCCTAGTAGTTTCCGAGAAAATGGAAATAAACCAAATTATGCCATACTTTTAGCTGAAAATATGTAAAAATATGTATGTTATTGTGCGATACACATATTTTTTCTCAAAAACGGTAAGTCTGGCGTGGTTTTGACCATAACAAGATTTGTAGAGGCATTCATTACGAACATTTTAAACCAAAAATCTTAATTCTAGGCCTAGTAGTTTCCGAGAAAATGAAAATAAACCAAATTATGCCATACTTTTAGCTAAAAATATGTATGTTATTGTGCGATGCACATATTTTTTCTCAAAAACGGTAAGTCTGGCGTGGTTTTGACCATAACAAGATTTGTAGAGGCATTCATTACGAACATTTTAAACCAAAAATCTTAATTCTAGGCCTAGTAGTTTCCGAGAAAATGAAAATAAACCAAATTATGCCATACTTTTAGCTAAAAATATGTATGTTATTGTGCGATGCACATATTTTTTCTCAAAAACGGTAAGTCTGGCGTGGTTTTGACCATAACAAGATTTGTAGAGGCATTCATTACGAACATTTTAAACCAAAAATCTTAATTCTAGGCCTAGTAGTTTCCGAGAAAATGGAAATAAACCAAATTATGCCATACTTTTAGCTGAAAATATGTAAAAATATGTATGTTATTGTGCGATACACATATTTTTTCTCAAAAACGGTAAGTCTGGCGTGGTTTTGACCATAACAAGATTTGTAGAGGCATTCATTACGAACATTTTAAACCAAAAATCTTAATTCTAGGCCTAGTAGTTTCCGAGAAAATGGAAATAAACCAAATTATGCCATACTTTTAGCTGAAAATATGTAAAAATATGTATGTTATTGTGCGATACACATATTTTTTCTCAAAAACGGTAAGTCTGGCGTGGTTTTGACCATAACAAGATTTGTAGAGGCATTCATTACGAACATTTTAAACCAAAAATCTTAATTCTAGGCCTAGTAGTTTCCGAGAAAATGGAAATAAACCAAATTATGCCATACTTTTAGCTAAAAATATGTATGTTATTGTGCGATACACATATTTTTTCTCAAAAACGGTAAGTCTGGCGTGGTTTTGACCATAACAAGATTTGTAGAGGCATTCATTACGAACATTTTAAACCAAAAATCTTAATTCTAGGCCTAGTAGTTTCCGAGAAAATGGAAATAAACCAAATTATGCCATACTTTTAGCTAAAAATATGTATGTTATTGTGCGATGCACATATTTTTTCTCAAAAAGGGTAAGTATGGCGTGGTTTTGACCATAACAAGATTTGTAGAGGCATTCATTACGAACATTTTAAACCAAAAATCTTAATTCTAGGCCTAGTAGTTTCCGAGAAAATGGAAATAAACCAAATTATGCCATACTTTTAGCTAAAAATATGTATGTTATTGTGAGATGCACATATTTTTTCTCAAAAAGGGTAAGTCTGGCGTGGTTTTGACCATAACAAGATTTGTAGAGGCATTCATTACGAACATTTTAAACCAAAAATCTTAATTCTAGGCCTAGTAGTTTCCGAGAAAATGGAAATAAACCAAATTATGCCATACTTTTAGCTGAAAATATGTAAAAATATGTATGTTATTGTGCGATGCACATATTTTTTCTCAAAAACGGTAAGTCTGGCGTGGTTTTGACCATAACAAGATTTGTAGAGGCATTCATTACGAACATTTTAAACCAAAAATCTTAATTCTAGGCCTAGTAGTTTCCGAGAAAATGGAAATAAACCAAATTATGCCATACTTTTAGCTAAAAATATGTATGTTATTGTGCGATGCACATATTTTTTCTCAAAAACGGTAAGTCTGGCGTGGTTTTGACCATAACAAGATTTGTAGAGGCATTCATTACGAACATTTTAAACCAAAAATCTTAATTCTAGGCCTAGTAGTTTCCGAGAAAATGAAAATAAACCAAATTATGCCATACTTTTAGCTAAAAATATGTATGTTATTGTGCGATGCACATATTTTTTCTCAAAAACGGTAAGTCTGGCGTGGTTTTGACCATAACTAGATTTGTAGAGGCATTCATTACGAACATTTTAAACCAAAAATCTTAATTCTAGGCCTAGTAGTTTCCGAGAAAATGGAAATAAACCAAATTATGCCATACTTTTAGCTAAAAATATGTATGTTATTGTGCGATGCACATATTTTTTCTCAAAAACGGTAAGTCTGGCGTGGTTTTGACCATAACAAGATTTGTAGAGGCATTCATTACGAACATTTAAAACCAAAAATCTTAATTCTAGGCCTAGTAGTTTCCGAGAAAATGGAAATAAACCAAATTATGCCATACTTTTAGCTGAAAATATGTAAAAATATGTATGTTATTGTGCGATACACATATTTTTTCTCAAAAACGGTAAGTCTGGCGTGGTTTCGACCATAACAAGATTTATAGAGGCATTCATTACGAACATTTTAAACCAAAAATCTTAATTCTAGGCCTAGTAGTTTCCGAGAAAATGAAAATAAACCAAATTATGCCATACTTTTAGCTAAAAATATGTATGTTATTGTGCGATGCACATATTTTTTCTCAAAAACGGTAAGTCTGGCGTGGTTTTGACCATAACAAGATTTGTAGAGGCATTCATTACGAACATTTTAAACCAAAAATCTTAATTCTAGGCCTAGTAGTTTCCGAGAAAATGGAAATAAACCAAATTATGCCATACTTTTAGCTAAAAATATGTATGTTATTGTGCGATGCACATATTTTTTCTCAAAAAGGGTAAGTCTGGCGTGGTTTTGACCATAACAAGATTTGTAGAGGCATTCATTACGAACATTTTAAACCAAAAATCTTAATTCTAGGCCTAGTAGTTTCCGAGAAAATGGAAATAAACCAAATTATGCCATACTTTTAGCTGAAAATATGTAAAAATATGTATGTTATTGTGCGATACACATATTTTTTCTCAAAAACGGTAAGTCTGGCGTGGTTTTGACCATAACAAGATTTGTAGAGGCATTCATTACGAACATTTTAAACCAAAAATCTTAATTCTAGGCCTAGTAGTTTCCGAGAAAATGGAAATAAACCAAATTATGCCATACTTTTAGCTGAATATATGTAAAAATATGTATGTTATTGTGCGATACACATATTTTTTCTCAAAAACGGTAAGTCTGGCGTGGTTTTGACCATAACAAGATTTGTAGAGGCATTCATTACGAACATTTTAAACCAAAAATCTTAATTCTAGGCCTAGTAGTTTCCGAGAAAATGGAAATAAACCAAATTATGCCATACTTTTAGCTAAAAATATGTATGTTATTGTGCGATGCACATATTTTTTCTCAAAAACGGTAAGTCTGGCGTGGTTTTGACCATAACAAGATTTGTAGAGGCATTCATTACGAACATTTTAAACCAAAAATCTTAATTCTAGGCCTAGTAGTTTCCGAGAAAATGGAAATAAACCAAATTATGCCATACTTTTAGCTAAAAATATGTATGTTATTGTGCGATGCACATATTTTTTCTCAAAAAGGGTAAGTCTGGCGTGGTTTTGACCATAACAAGATTTGTAGAGGCATTCATTACGAACATTTTAAACCAAAAATCTTAATTCTAGGCCTAGTAGTTTCCGAGAAAATGGAAATAAACCAAATTATGCCATACTTTTAGCTAAAAATATGTATGTTATTGTGAGATGCACATATTTTTTCTCAAAAGGGTAAGTCTGGCGTGGTTTTGACCATAACAAGATTTGTAGAGGCATTCATTACGAACATTTTAAACCAAAAATCTTAATTCTAGGCCTAGTAGTTTCCGAGAAAATGGAAATAAACCAAATTATGCCATACTTTTAGCTGAAAATATGTAAAAATATGTATGTTATTGTGCGATGCACATATTTTTTCTCAAAAACCGTAAGTCTGGCGTGGTTTTGACCATAACAAGATTTGTAGAGGCATTCATTACGAACATTTTAAACCAAAAATCTTAATTCTAGGCCTAGTAGTTTCCGAGAAAATGAAAATAAACCAAATTATGCCATACTTTTAGCTAAAAATATGTATGTTATTGTGCGATGCACATATTTTTTCTCAAAAACGGTAAGTCTGGCGTGGTTTTGACCATAACAAGATTTGTAGAGGCATTCATTACGAACATTTTAAACCAAAAATCTTAATTCTAGGCCTAGTAGTTTCCGAGAAAATGGAAATAAACCAAATTATGCCATACTTTTAGCTAAAAATATGTATGTTATTGTGCGATGCACATATTTTTTCTCAAAAACGGTAAGTCTGGCGTGGTTTTGACCATAACAAGATTTGTAGAGGCATTCATTACGAACATTTTAAACCAAAAATCTTAATTCTAGGCCTAGTAGTTTCCGAGAAAATGGAAATAAACCAAATTATGCCATACTTTTAGCTAAAAATATGTATGTTATTGTGCGATGCACATATTTTTTCTCAAAAAGGGTAAGTCTGGCGTGGTTTTGACCATAACAAGATTTGTAGAGGCATTCATTACGAACATTTTAAACCAAAAATCTTAATTCTAGGCCTAGTAGTTTCCGAGAAAATGGAAATAAACCAAATTATGCCATACTTTTAGCTGAAAATATGTAAAAATATGTATGTTATTGTGCGATACACATATTTTTTCTCAAAAACGGTAAGTCTGGCGTGGTTTTGACCATAACAAGATTTATAGAGGCATTCATTACGAACATTTTAAACCAAAAATCTTAATTCTAGGCCTAGTAGTTTCCGAGAAAATGAAAATAAACCAAATTATGCCATACTTTTAGCTAAAAATATGTATGTTATTGTGCGATGCACATATTTTTTCTCAAAAACGGTAAGTCTGGCGTGGTTTTGACCATAACAAGATTTGTAGAGGCATTCATTACGAACATTTTAAACCAAAAATCTTAATTCTAGGCCTAGTAGTTTCCGAGAAAATGGAAATAAACCAAATTATGCCATACTTTTAGCTAAAAATATGTATGTTATTGTGCGATGCACATATTTTTTCTCAAAAAGGGTAAGTCTGGCGTGGTTTTGACCATAACAAGATTTGTAGAGGCATTCATTACGAACATTTTAAACCAAAAATCTTAATTCTAGGCCTAGTAGTTTCCGAGAAAATGGAAATAAACCAAATTATGCCATACTTTTAGCTAAAAATATGTATGTTATTGTGCGATGCACATATTTTTTCTCAAAAACGGTAAGTCTGGCGTGGTTTTGACCATAACAAGATTTGTAGAGGCATTCATTACGAACATTTTAAACCAAAAATCTTAATTCTAGGCCTAGTAGTTTCCGAGAAAATGAAAATAAACCAAATTATGCCATACTTTTAGCTAAAAATATGTATGTTATTGTGCGATGCACATATTTTTTCTCAAAAACGGTAAGTCTGGCGTGGTTTTGACCATAACAAGATTTGTAGAGGCATTCATTACGAACATTTTAAACCAAAAATCTTAATTCTAGGCCTAGTAGTTTCCGAGAAAATGGAAATAAACCAAATTATGCCATACTTTTAGCTAAAAATATGTATGTTATTGTGCGATGCACATATTTTTTCTCAAAAAGGGTAAGTCTGGCGTGGTTTTGACCATAACAAGATTTGTAGAGGCATTCATTACGAACATTTTAAACCAAAAATCTTAATTCTAGGCCTAGTAGTTTCCGAGAAAATGGAAATAAACCAAATTATGCCATACTTTTAGCTGAAAATATGTAAAAATATGTATGTTATTGTGCGATACACATATTTTTTCTCAAAAACGGTAAGTCTGGCGTGGTTTTGACCATAACAAGATTTATAGAGGCATTCATTACGAACATTTTAAACCAAAAATCTTAATTCTAGGCCTAGTAGTTTCCGAGAAAATGGAAATAAACCAAATTATGCCATACTTTTAGCTGAAAATATGTAAAAATATGTATGTTATTGTGCGATACACATATTTTTTCTCAAAAACGGTAAGTCTGGCGTGGTTTTGACCATAACAAGATTTGTAGAGGCATTCATTACGAAAATTTTAAACCAAAAATCTTAATTCTAGGCCTAGTAGTTTCCGAGAAAATGGAAATAAACCAAATTATGCCATACTTTTAGCTGAAAATATGTAAAAATATGTATGTTATTGTGCGATACACATATTTTTTCTCAAAAACGGTAAGTCTGGCGTGGTTTTGACCATAACAAGATTTGTAGAGGCATTCATTACGAACATTTTAAACCAAAAATCTTAATTCTAGGCCTAGTAGTTTCCGAGAAAATGAAAATAAACCAAATTATGCCATACTTTTAGCTAAAAATATGTATGTTATTGTGCGATGCACATATTTTTTCTCAAAAACGGTAAGTCTGGCGTGGTTTTGACCATAACAAGATTTGTAGAGGCATTCATTACGAACATTTTAAACCAAAAATCTTAATTCTAGGCCTAGTAGTTTCCGAGAAAATGGAAATAAACCAAATTATGCCATACTTTTAGCTAAAAATATGTATGTTATTGTGCGATGCACATATTTTTTCTCAAAAAGGGTAAGTCTGGCGTGGTTTTGACCATAACAAGATTTGTAGAGGCATTCATTACGAACATTTTAAACCAAAAATCTTAATTCTAGGCCTAGTAGTTTCCGAGAAAATGGAAAATAAACCAAATTATGCCATACTTTTAGCTAAAAATATGTATGTTATTGTGCGATGCACATATTTTTTCTCAAAAAGGGTAAGTCTGGCGTGGTTTTGACCATAACAAGATTTGTAGAGGCATTCATTACGAACATTTTAAACCAAAAATCTTAATTCTAGGCCTAGTAGTTTCCGAGAAAATGGAAATAAACCAAATTATGCCATACTTTTAGCTAAAAATATGTATGTTATTGTGAGATGCACATATTTTTTCTCAAAAGGGTAAGTCTGGCGTGGTTTTGACCATAACAAGATTTGTAGAGGCATTCATTACGAACATTTTAAACCAAAAATCTTAATTCTAGGCCTAGTAGTTTCCGAGAAAATGGAAATAAACCAAATTATGCCATACTTTTAGCTGAAAATATGTAAAAATATGTATGTTATTGTGCGATGCACATATTTTTTCTCAAAAACGGTAAGTCTGGCGTGGTTTTGACCATAACAAGATTTGTAGAGGCATTCATTACGAACATTTTAAACCAAAAATCTTAATTCTAGGCCTAGTAGTTTCCGAGAAAATGGAAATAAACCAAATTATGCCATACTTTTAGCTAAAAATATGTATGTTATTGTGCGATGCACATATTTGTTCTCAAAAACGGTAAGTCTGGCGTGGTTTTGACCATAACAAGATTTGTAGAGGCATTCATTACGAACATTTTAAACCAAAAATCTTAATTCTAGGCCTAGTAGTTTCCGAGAAAATGAAAATAAACCAAATTATGCCATACTTTTAGCTAAAAATATGTATGTTATTGTGCGATGCACATATTTTTTCTCAAAAACGGTAAGTCTGGCGTGGTTTTGACCATAACAAGATTTGTAGAGGCATTCATTACGAACATTTTAAACCAAAAATCTTAATTCTAGGCCTAGTAGTTTCCGAGAAAATGGAAATAAACCAAATTATGCCATACTTTTAGCTAAAAATATGTATGTTATTGTGCGATGCACATATTTTTTCTCAAAAAGGGTAAGTCTGGCGTGGTTTTGACCATAACAAGATTTGTAGAGGCATTCATTACGAACATTTTAAACCAAAAATCTTAATTCTAGGCCTAGTAGTTTCCGAGAAAATGGAAATAAACCAAATTATGCCATACTTTTAGCTGAAAATATGTAAAAATATGTATGTTATTGTGCGATACACATATTTTTTCTCAAAAACGGTAAGTCTGGCGTGGTTTTGACCATAACAAGATTTATAGAGGCATTCATTACGAACATTTTAAACCAAAAATCTTAATTCTAGGCCTAGTAGTTTCCGAGAAAATGAAAATAAACCAAATTATGCCATACTTTTAGCTAAAAATATGTATGTTATTGTGCGATGCACATATTTTTTCTCAAAAACGGTAAGTCTGGCGTGGTTTTGACCATAACAAGATTTGTAGAGGCATTCATTACGAACATTTTAAACCAAAAATCTTAATTCTAGGCCTAGTAGTTTCCGAGAAAATGGAAATAAACCAAATTATGCCATACTTTTAGCTAAAAATATGTATGTTATTGTGCGATGCACATATTTTTTCTCAAAAAGGGTAAGTCTGGCGTGGTTTTGACCATAACAAGATTTGTAGAGGCATTCATTACGAACATTTTAAACCAAAAATCTTAATTCTAGGCCTAGTAGTTTCCGAGAAAATGGAAATAAACCAAATTATGCCATACTTTTAGCTGAAAATATGTAAAAATATGTATGTTATTGTGCGATACACATATTTTTTCTCAAAAACGGTAAGTCTGGCGTGGTTTTGACCATAACAAGATTTGTAGAGGCATTCATTACGAACATTTTAAACCAAAAATCTTAATTCTAGGCCTAGTAGTTTCCGAGAAAATGGAAATAAACCAAATTATGCCATACTTTTAGCTGAAAATATGTAAAAATATGTATGTTATTGTGCGATACACATATTTTTTCTCAAAAACGGTAAGTCTGGCGTGGTTTTGACCATAACAAGATTTGTAGAGGCATTCATTACGAACATTTTAAACCAAAAATCTTAATTCTAGGCCTAGTAGTTTCCGAGAAAATGAAAATAAACCAAATTATGCCATACTTTTAGCTAAAAATATGTATGTTATTGTGCGATGCACATATTTTTTCTCAAAAACGGTAAGTCTGGCGTGGTTTTGACCATAACAAGATTTGTAGAGGCATTCATTACGAACATTTTAAACCAAAAATCTTAATTCTAGGCCTAGTAGTTTCCGAGAAAATGGAAATAAACCAAATTATGCCATACTTTTAGCTAAAAATATGTATGTTATTGTGCGATGCACATATTTTTTCTCAAAAACGGTAAGTTAGGCGTGGTTTTGACCATAACAAGATTTGTAGAGGCATTCATTACGAACATTTTAAACCAAAAATCTTAATTCTAGGCCTAGTAGTTTCCGAGAAAATGAAAATAAACCAAATTATGCCATACTTTTAGCTAAAAATATGTATGTTATTGTGCGATGCACATATTTTTTCTCAAAAACGGTAAGTCTGGCGTGGTTTTGACCATAACAAGATTTGTAGAGGCATTCATTACGAACATTTTAAACCAAAAATCTTAATTCTAGGCCTAGTAGTTTCCGAGAAAATGGAAATAAACCAAATTATGCCATACTTTTAGCTAAAAATATGTATGTTATTGTGCGATGCACATATTTTTTCTCAAAAAGGGTAAGTCTGGCGTGGTTTTGACCATAACAAGATTTGTAGAGGCATTCATTACGAACATTTTAAACCAAAAATCTTAATTCTAGGCCTAGTAGTTTCCGAGAAAATGGAAATAAACCAAATTATGCCATACTTTTAGCTGAAAATATGTAAAAATATGTATGTTATTGTGCGATACACATATTTTTTCTCAAAAACGGTAAGTCTGGCGTGGTTTTGACCATAACAAGATTTATAGAGGCATTCATTACGAACATTTTAAACCAAAAATCTTAATTCTAGGCCTAGTAGTTTCCGAGAAAATGAAAATAAACCAAATTATGCCATACTTTTAGCTAAAAATATGTATGTTATTGTGCGATGCACATATTTTTTCTCAAAAACGGTAAGTCTGGCGTGGTTTTGACCATAACAAGATTTGTAGAGGCATTCATTACGAACATTTTAAACCAAAAATCTTAATTCTAGGCCTAGTAGTTTCCGAGAAAATGGAAATAAACCAAATTATGCCATACTTTTAGCTAAAAATATGTATGTTATTGTGCGATGCACATATTTTTTCTCAAAAAGGGTAAGTCTGGCGTGGTTTTGACCATAACAAGATTTGTAGAGGCATTCATTACGAACATTTTAAACCAAAAATCTTAATTCTAGGCCTAGTAGTTTCCGAGAAAATGGAAATAAACCAAATTATGCCATACTTTTAGCTGAAAATATGTAAAAATATGTATGTTATTGTGCGATACACATATTTTTTCTCAAAAACGGTAAGTCTGGCGTGGTTTTGACCATAACAAGATTTGTAGAGGCATTCATTACGAACATTTTAAACCAAAAATCTTAATTCTAGGCCTAGTAGTTTCCGAGAAAATGGAAATAAACCAAATTATGCCATACTTTTAGCTGAAAATATGTAAAAATATGTATGTTATTGTGCGATACACATATTTTTTCTCAAAAACGGTAAGTCTGGCGTGGTTTTGACCATAACAAGATTTGTAGAGGCATTCATTACGAACATTTTAAACCAAAAATCTTAATTCTAGGCCTAGTAGTTTCCGAGAAAATGAAAATAAACCAAATTATGCCATACTTTTAGCTAAAAATATGTATGTTATTGTGCGATGCACATATTTTTTCTCAAAAAGGGTAAGTCTGGCGTGGTTTTGACCATAACAAGATTTGTAGAGGCATTCATTACGAACATTTTAAACCAAAAATCTTAATTCTAGGCCTAGTAGTTTCCGAGAAAATGGAAATAAACCAAATTATGCCATACTTTTAGCTAAAAATATGTATGTTATTGTGCGATGCACATATTTTTTCTCAAAAAGGGTAAGTCTGGCGTGGTTTTGACCATAACAAGATTTGTAGAGGCATTCATTACGAACATTTTAAACCAAAAATCTTAATTCTAGGCCTAGTAGTTTCCGAGAAAATGGAAATAAACCAAATTATGCCATACTTTTAGCTAAAAATATGTATGTTATTGTGCGATGCACATACTTTTTCTCAAAAAGGGTAAGTCTGGCGTGGTTTTGACCATAACAAGATTTGTAGAGGCATTCATTACGAACATTTTAAACCAAAAATCTTAATTCTAGGCCTAGTAGTTTCCGAGAAAATGAAAATAAACCAAATTATGCCATACTTTTAGCTAAAAATATGTATGTTATTGTGCGATGCACATATTTTTTCTCAAAAACGGTAAGTCTGGCGTGGTTTTGACCATAACAAGATTTGTAGAGGCATTCATTACGAACATTTTAAACCAAAAATCTTAATTCTAGGCCTAGTAGTTTCCGAGAAAATGAAAATAAACCAAATTATGCCATACTTTTAGCTAAAAATATGTATGTTATTGTGCGATGCACATATTTTTTCTCAAAAACGGTAAGTCTGGCGTGGTTTTGACCATAACAAGATTTGTAGAGGCATTCATTACGAACATTTTAAACCAAAAATCTTAATTCTAGGCCTAGTAGTTTCCGAGAAAATGAAAATAAACCAAATTATGCCATACTTTTAGCTAAAAATATGTATGTTATTGTGCGATGCACATATTTTTTCTCAAAAAGGGTAAGTCTGGCGTGGTTTTGACCATAACAAGATTTGTAGAGGCATTCATTACGAACATTTTAAACCAAAAATCTTAATTCTAGGCCTAGTAGTTTCCGAGAAAATGGAAATAAACCAAATTATGCCATACTTTTAGCTGAAAATATGTAAAAATATGTATGTTATTGTGCGATACACATATTTTTTCTCAAAAACGGTAAGTCTGGCGTGGTTTTGACCATAACAAGATTTGTAGAGGCATTCATTACGAACATTTTAAACCAAAAATCTTAATTCTAGGCCTAGTAGTTTCCGAGAAAATGGAAATAAACCAAATTATGCCATACTTTTAGCTAAAAATATGTATGTTATTGTGCGATGCACATATTTTTTCTCAAAAAGGGTAAGTCTGGCGTGGTTTTGACCATAACAAGATTTGTAGAGGCATTCATTACGAACATTTTAAACCAAAAATCTTAATTCTAGGCCTAGTAGTTTCCGAGAAAATGAAAATAAACCAAATTATGCCATACTTTTAGCTAAAAATATGTATGTTATTGTGCGATGCACATATTTTTTCTCAAAAACGGTAAGTCTGGCGTGGTTTTGACCATAACAAGATTTGTAGAGGCATTCATTACGAACATTTTAAACCAAAAATCTTAATTCTAGGCCTAGTAGTTTCCGAGAAAATGAAAATAAACCAAATTATGCCATACTTTTAGCTAAAAATATGTATGTTATTGTGCGATGCACATATTTTTTCTCAAAAACGGTAAGTCCGGCGTGGTTTTGACCATAACAAGATTTGTAGAGGCATTCATTACGAACATTTTAAACCAAAAATCTTAATTCTAGGCCTAGTAGTTTCCGAGAAAATGGAAATAAACCAAATTATGCCATACTTTTAGCTGAAAATATGTAAAAATATGTATGTTATTGTGCGATACACATATTTTTTCTCAAAAACGGTAAGTCTGGCGTGGTTTTGACCATAACAAGATTTGTAGAGGCATTCATTACGAACATTTTAAACCAAAAATCTTAATTCTAGGCCTAGTAGTTTCCGAGAAAATGAAAATAAACCAAATTATGCCATACTTTTAGCTAAAAATATGTATGTTATTGTGCGATGCACATATTTTTTCTCAAAAACGGTAAGTCTGGCGTGGTTTTGACCATAACAAGATTTGTAGAGGCATTCATTACGAACATTTTAAACCAAAAATCTTAATTCTAGGCCTAGTAGTTTCCGAGAAAATGAAAATAAACCAAATTATGCCATACTTTTAGCTGAAAATATGTAAAAATATGTATGTTATTGTGCGATACACATATTTTTTCTCAAAAACGGTAAGTCTGGCGTGGTTTTGACCATAACAAGATTTGTAGAGGCATTCATTACGAACATTTTAAACCAAAAATCTTAATTCTAGGCCTAGTAGTTTCCGAGAAAATGGAAATAAACCAAATTATGCCATACTTTTAGCTAAAAATATGTATGTTATTGTGCGATGCACATATTTTTTCTCAAAAAGGGTAAGTCTGGCGTGGTTTTGACCATAACAAGATTTGTAGAGGCATTCATTACGAACATTTTAAACCAAAAATCTTAATTCTAGGCCTAGTAGTTTCCGAGAAAATGGAAATAAACCAAATTATGCCATACTTTTAGCTGAAAATATGTAAAAATATGTATGTTATTGTGCGATACACATATTTTTTCTCAAAAACGGTAAGTCTGGCGTGGTTTTGACCATAACAAGATTTGTATAGGCATTCATTACGAACATTTTAAACCAAAAATCTTAATTCTAGGCCTAGTAGTTTCCGAGAAAATGGAAATAAACCAAATTATGCCATACTTTTAGCTGAAAATATGTAAAAATATGTATGTTATTGTGCGATACACATATTTTTTCTCAAAAACGGTAAGTCTGGCGTGGTTTTGACCATAACAAGATTTGTAGAGGCATTCATTACGAACATTTTAAACCAAAAATCTTAATTCTAGGCCTAGTAGTTTCCGAGAAAATGAAAATAAACCAAATTATGCCATACTTTTAGCTAAAAATATGTATGTTATTGTGCGATGCACATATTTTTTCTCAAAAACGGTAAGTCTGGCGTGGTTTTGACCATAACAAGATTTGTAGAGGCATTCATTACGAACATTTTAAACCAAAAATCTTAATTCTAGGCCTAGTAGTTTCCGAGAAAATGAAAATAAACCAAATTATGCCATACTTTTAGCTAAAAATAGGTATGTTATTGTGCGATGCACATATTTTTTCTCAAAAACGGTAAGTC
The DNA here is from genome assembly GCA_930367185.1 of Myathropa florea. Classification (NCBI taxonomy): domain Eukaryota; kingdom Metazoa; phylum Arthropoda; class Insecta; order Diptera; family Syrphidae; genus Myathropa; species Myathropa florea. Next base: position 38,567,972 of record OV884003.1, read on the forward strand.
TGGCGTGGTTTTGACCATAACAAGATTTGTAGAGGCATTCATTACGAACATTTTAAACCAAAAATCTTAATTCTAGGCCTAGTAGTTTCCGAGAAAATGAAAATAAACCAAATTATGCCATACTTTTAGCTGAAAATATGTAAAAATATGTATGTTATTGTGCGATACACATATTTTTTCTCAAAAACGGTAAGTCTGGCGTGGTTTTGACCATAACAAGATTTGTAGAGGCATTCATTACGAACATTTTAAACCAAAAATCTTAATTCTAGGCCTAGTAGTTTCCGAGAAAATGGAAATAAACCAAATTATGCCATACTTTTAGCTAAAAATATGTATGTTATTGTGCGATGCACATATTTTTTCTCAAAAACGGTAAGTCTGGCGTGGTTTTGACCATAACAAGATTTGTAGAGGCATTCATTACGAACATTTTAAACCAAAAATCTTAATTCTAGGCCTAGTAGTTTCCGAGAAAATGAAAATAAACCAAATTATGCCATACTTTTAGCTGAAAATATGTAAAAATATGTATGTTATTGTGCGATACACATATTTTTTCTCAAAAACGGTAAGTCTGGCGTGGTTTTGACCATAACAAGATTTGTAGAGGCATTCATTACGAACATTTTAAACCAAAAATCTTAATTCTAGGCCTAGTAGTTTCCGAGAAAATGGAAATAAACCAAATTATGCCATACTTTTAGCTAAAAATATGTATGTTATTGTGCGATGCACATATTTTTTCTCAAAAAGGGTAAGTCTGGCGTGGTTTTGACCATAACAAGATTTGTAGAGGCATTCATTACGAACATTTTAAACCAAAAATCTTAATTCTAGGCCTAGTAGTTTCCGAGAAAATGGAAATAAACCAAATTATGCCATACTTTTAGCTGAAAATATGTAAAAATATGTATGTTATTGTGCGATACACATATTTTTTCTCAAAAACGGTAAGTCTGGCGTGGTTTTGACCATAACAAGATTTGTAGAGGCATTCATTACGAACATTTTAAACCAAAAATCTTAATTCTAGGCCTAGTAGTTTCCGAGAAAATGGAAATAAACCAAATTATGCCATACTTTTAGCTAAAAATATGTATGTTATTGTGCGATGCACATATTTTTTCTCAAAAACGGTAAGTCTGGCGTGGTTTTGACCATAACAAGATTTGTAGAGGCATTCATTACGAACATTTTAAACCAAAAATCTTAATTCTAGGCCTAGTAGTTTCCGAGAAAATGGAAATAAACCAAATTATGCCATACTTTTAGCTGAAAATATGTAAAAATATGTATGTTATTGTGCGATACACATATTTTTTCTCAAAAACGGTAAGTCTGGCGTGGTTTTGACCATAACAAGATTTGTAGAGGCATTCATTACGAACATTTTAAACCAAAAATCTTAATTCTAGGCCTAGTAGTTTCCGAGAAAATGGAAATAAACCAAATTATGCCATACTTTTAGCTGAAAATATGTAAAAATATGTATGTTATTGTGCGATACACATATTTTTTCTCAAAAACGGTAAGTCTGGCGTGGTTTTGACCATAACAAGATTTGTAGAGGCATTCATTACGAACATTTTAAACCAAAAATCTTAATTCTAGGCCTAGTAGTTTCCGAGAAAATGAAAATAAACCAAATTATGCCATACTTTTAGCTAAAAATATGTATGTTATTGTGCGATGCACATATTTTTTCTCAAAAACGGTAAGTCTGGCGTGGTTTTGACCATAACAAGATTTGTAGAGGCATTCATTACGAACATTTTAAACCAAAAATCTTAATTCTAGGCCTAGTAGTTTCCGAGAAAATGAAAATAAACCAAATTATGCCATACTTTTAGCTAAAAATATGTATGTTATTGTGCGATGCACATATTTTTTCTCAAAAACGGTAAGTCTGGCGTGGTTTTGACCATAACAAGATTTGTAGAGGCATTCATTACGAACATTTTAAACCAAAAATCTTAATTCTAGGCCTAGTAGTTTCCGAGAAAATGAAAATAAACCAAATTATGCCATACTTTTAGCTGAAAATATGTAAAAATATGTATGTTATTGTGCGATACACATATTTTTTCTCAAAAACGGTAAGTCTGGCGTGGTTTTGACCATAACAAGATTTGTAGAGGCATTCATTACGAACATTTTAAACCAAAAATCTTAATTCTAGGCCTAGTAGTTTCCGAGAAAATGGAAATAAACCAAATTATGCCATACTTTTAGCTAAAAATATGTATGTTATTGTGCGATGCACATATTTTTTCTCAAAAACGGTAAGTCTGGCTTGGTTTTGACCATAACAAGATTTGTAGAGGCATTCATTACGAACATTTTAAACCAAAAATCTTAATTCTAGGCCTAGTAGTTTCCGAGAAAATGAAAATAAACCAAATTATGCCATACTTTTAGCTAAAAATATGTATGTTATTGTGCGATGCACATATTTTTTCTCAAAAACGGTAAGTCTGGCGTGGTTTTGACCATAACAAGATTTGTAGAGGCATTCATTACGAACATTTTAAACCAACAATCTTAATTCTAGGCCTAGTAGTTTCCGAGAAAATGAAAATAAACCAAATTATGCCATACTTTTAGCTGAAAATATGTAAAAATATGTATGTTATTGTGCGATACACATATTTTTTCTCAAAAACGGTAAGTCTGGCGTGGTTTTGACCATAACAAGATTTGTAGAGGCATTCATTACGAACATTTTAAACCAAAAATCTTAATTCTAGGCCTAGTAGTTTCCGAGAAAATGGAAATAAACCAAATTATGCCATACTTTTAGCTAAAAATATGTATGTTATTGTGCGATGCACATATTTTTTCTCAAAAAGGGTAAGTCTGGCGTGGTTTTGACCATAACAAGATTTGTAGAGGCATTCATTACGAACATTTTAAACCAAAAATCTTAATTCTAGGCCTAGTAGTTTCCGAGAAAATGGAAATAAACCAAATTATGCCATACTTTTAGCTGAAAATATGTAAAAATATGTATGTTATTGTGCGATACACATATTTTTTCTCAAAAACGGTAAGTCTGGCGTGGTTTTGACCATAACAAGATTTGTAGAGGCATTCATTACGAACATTTTAAACCAAAAATCTTAATTCTAGGCCTAGTAGTTTCCGAGAAAATGAAAATAAACCAAATTATGCCATACTTTTAGCTAAAAATATGTATGTTATTGTGCGATGCACATATTTTTTCTCAAAAACGGTAAGTCTGGCGTGGTTTTGACCATAACAAGATTTGTAGAGGCATTCATTACGAACATTTTAAACCAAAAATCTTAATTCTAGGCCTAGTAGTTTCCGAGAAAATGAAAATAAACCAAATTATGCCATACTTTTAGCTAAAAATATGTATGTTATTGTGCGATGCACATATTTTTTCTCAAAAACGGTAAGTCTGGCGTGGTTTTGACCATAACAAGATTTGTAGAGGCATTCATTACGAACATTTTAAACCAAAAATCTTAATTCTAGGCCTAGTAGTTTCCGAGAAAATGGAAATAAACCAAATTATGCCATACTTTTAGCTGAAAATATGTAAAAATATGTATGTTATTGTGCGATACACATATTTTTTCTCAAAAACGGTAAGTCTGGCGTGGTTTTGACCATAACAAGATTTGTAGAGGCATTCATTACGAACATTTTAAACCAAAAATCTTAATTCTAGGCCTAGTAGTTTCCGAGAAAATGGAAATAAACCAAATTATGCCATACTTTTAGCTGAAAATATGTAAAAATATGTATGTTATTGTGCGATGCACATATTTTTTCTCAAAAACGGTAAGTCTGGCGTGGTTTTGACCATAACAAGATTTGTAGAGGCATTCATTACGAACATTTTAAACCAAAAATCTTAATTCTAGGCCTAGTAGTTTCCGAGAAAATGGAAATAAACCAAATTATGCCATACTTTTAGCTAAAAATATGTATGTTATTGTGCGATGCACATATTTTTTCTCAAAAAGGGTAAGTCTGGCGTGGTTTTGACCATAACAAGATTTGTAGAGGCATTCATTACGAACATTTTTAACCAAAAATCTTAATTCTAGGCCTAGTAGTTTCCGAGAAAATGGAAATAAACCAAATTATGCCATACTTTTAGCTGAAAATATGTAAAAATATGTATGTTATTGTGCGATACACATATTTTTTCTCAAAAACGGTAAGTCTGGCGTGGTTTTGACCATAACAAGATTTGTAGAGGCATTCATTACGAACATTTTAAACCAAAAATCTTAATTCTAGGCCTAGTAGTTTCCGAGAAAATGAAAATAAACCAAATTATGCCATACTTTTAGCTAAAAATATGTATGTTATTGTGCGATGCACATATTTTTTCTCAAAAACGGTAAGTCTGGCGTGGTTTTGACCATAACAAGATTTGTAGAGGCATTCATTACGAACATTTTAAACCAAAAATCTTAATTCTAGGCCTAGTAGTTTCCGAGAAAATGAAAATAAACCAAATTATGCCATACTTTTAGCTAAAAATATGTATGTTATTGTGCGATGCACATATTTTTTCTCAAAAACGGTAAGTCTGGCGTGGTTTTGACCATAACAAGATTTGTAGAGGCATTCATTACGAACATTTTAAACCAAAAATCTTAATTCTAGGCCTAGTAGTTTCCGAGAAAATGGAAATAAACCAAATTATGCCATACTTTTAGCTAAAAATATGTATGTTATTGTGCGATGCACATATTTTTTCTCAAAAACGGTAAGTCTGGCGTGGTTTTGACCATAACAAGATTTGTAGAGGCATTCATTACGAACATTTTAAACCAAAAATCTTAATTCTAGGCCTAGTAGTTTCCGAGAAAATGAAAATAAACCAAATTATGCCATACTTTTAGCTAAAAATATGTATGTTATTGTGCGATGCACATATTTTTTCTCAAAAACGGTAAGTCTGGCGTGGTTTTGACCATAACAAGATTCGTAGAGGCATTCATTACGAACATTTTAAACCAAAAATCTTAATTCTAGGCCTAGTAGTTTCCGAGAAAATGGAAATAAACCAAATTATGCCATACTTTTAGCTAAAAATATGTATGTTATTGTGCGATGCACATATTTTTTCTCAAAAAGGTTAAGTCTGGCGTGGTTTTGACCATAACAAGATTCGTAGAGGCATTCATTACGAACATTTTAAACCAAAAATCTTAATTCTAGGCCTAGTAGTTTCCGAGAAAATGGAAATAAACCAAATTATGCCATACTTTTAGCTAAAAATATGTATGTTATTGTGCGATACACATATTTTTTCTCAAAAATGGTAAGTCTGGCGTGGTTTTGACCATAACAAGATTTGTAGAGGCATTCATTACGAACATTTTAAACCAAAAATCTTAATTCTAGGCCTAGTAGTTTCCGAGAAAATGAAAATAAACCAAATTATGCCATACTTTTAGCTAAAAATATGTATGTTATTGTGCGATGCACATATTTTTTCTCAAAAACGGTAAGTCTGGCGTGGTTTTGAACATAACAAGATTTGTAGAGGCATTCATTACGAACATTTTAAACCAAAAATCTTAATTCTAGGCCTAGTAGTTTCCGAGAAAATGAAAATAAACCAAATTATGCCATACTTTTAGCTAAAAATATGTATGTTATTGTGCGATGCACATATTTTTTCTCAAAAACGGTAAGTCTGGCGTGGTTTTGACCATAGCAAGATTTGTAGAGGCTTTCATTACGAACATTTTAAACCAAAAATCTTAATTCTAGGCCTAGTAGTTTCCGAGAAAATGGAAATAAACCAAATTATGCCATACTTTTAGCTGAAAATATGTAAAAATATGTATGTTATTGTGCGATACACATATTTTTTCTCAAAAACGGTAAGTCTGGCGTGGTTTTGACCATAACAAGATTTGTAGAGGCATTCATTACGAACATTTTAAACCAAAAATCTTAATTCTAGGCCTAGTAGTTTCCGAGAAAATGGAAATAAACCAAATTATGCCATACTTTTAGCTGAAAATATGTAAAAATATGTATGTTATTGTGCGATACACATATTTTTTCTCAAAAAGGGTAAGTCTGGCGTGGTTTTGACCATAACAAGATTTGTAGAGGCATTCATTACGAACATTTTAAACCAAAAATCTTAATTCTAGGCCTAGTAGTTTCCGAGAAAATGAAAATAAACCAAATTATGCCATACTTTTAGCTAAAAATATGTATGTTATTGTGCGATGCACATATTTTTTCTCAAAAACGGTAAGTCTGGCGTGGTTTTGACCATAACAAGATTTGTAGAGGCATTCATTACGAACATTTTAAACCAAAAATCTTAATTCTAGGCCTAGTAGTTTCCGAGAAAATGGAAATAAACCAAATTATGCCATACTTTTAGCTGAAAATATGTAAAAATATGTATGTTATTGTGCGATACACATATTTTTTCTCAAAAACGGTAAGTCTGGCGTGGTTTTGACCATAACAAGATTTGTAGAGGCATTCATTACGAACATTTTAAACCAAAAATCTTAATTCTAGGCCTAGTAGTTTCCGAGAAAATGGAAATAAACCAAATTATGCCATACTTTTAGCTGAAAATATGTAAAAATATGTATGTTATTGTGCGATGCACATATTTTTTCTCAAAAACGGTAAGTCTGGCGTGGTTTTGACGATAACAAGATTTGTAGAGGCATTCATTACGAACATTTTAAACCAAAAATCTTAATTCTAGGCCTAGTAGTTTCCGAGAAAATGGAAATAAACCAAATTATGCCATACTTTTAGCTAAAAATATGTATGTTATTGTGCGATGCACATATTTTTTCTCAAAAACGGTAAGTCTGGCGTGGTTTTGACCATAACAAGATTTGTAGAGGCTTTCATTACGAACATTTTAAACCAAAAATCTTAATTCTAGGCCTGGTAGTTTCCGAGAAAATGAAAATAAACCAAATTATGCCATACTTTTAGCTAAAAATATGTATGTTATTGTGCGATGCACATATTTTTTCTCAAAAACGGTAAGTCTGGCGTGGTTTTGACCATAACAAGATTTGTAGAGGCATTCATTGCGAACATTTTAAACCAAAAATCTTAATTCTAGGCCTAGTAGTTTCCGAGAAAATGAAAATAAACCAAATTATGCCATACTTTTAGCTAAAAATATGTATGTTATTGTGCGATGCACATATTTTTTCTCAAAAACGGTAAGTCTGGCGTGGTTTTGACCATAACAAGATTTGTAGAGGCATTCATTACGAACATTTTAAACCAAAAATCTTAATTCTAGGCCTAGTAGTTTCCGAGAAAATGAAAATAAACCAAATTATGCCATACTTTTAGCTAAAAATATGTATGTTATTGTGCGATGCACATATTTTTTCTCAAAAACGGTAAGTCTGGCGTGGTTTTGACCATAACAAGATTTGTAGAGGCATTCATTACGAACATTTTAAACCAAAAATCTTAATTCTAGGCCTAGTAGTTTCCGAGAAAATGAAAATAAACCAAATTATGCCATACTTTTAGCTGAAAATATGTAAAAATATGTATGTTATTGTGCGATACACATATTTTTTCTCAAAAACGGTAAGTCTGGCGTGGTTTTGACCATAACAAGATTTGTAGAGGCATTCATTACGAACATTTTAAACCAAAAATCTTAATTCTAGGCCTAGTAGTTTCCGAGAAAATGGAAATAAACCAAATTATGCCATACTTTTAGCTAAAAATATGTATGTTATTGTGCGATGCACATATTTTTTCTCAAAAAGGGTAAGTCTGGCGTGGTTTTGACCATAACAAGATTTGTAGAGGCATTCATTACGAACATTTTTAACCAAAAATCTTAATTCTAGGCCTAGTAGTTTCCGAGAAAATGGAAATAAACCAAATTATGCCATACTTTTAGCTGAAAATATGTAAAAATATGTATGTTATTGTGCGATACACATATTTTTTCTCAAAAACGGTAAGTCTGGCGTGGTTTTGACCATAACAAGATTTGTAGAGGCATTCATTACGAACATTTTAAACCAAAAATCTTAATTCTAGGCCTAGTAGTTTCCGAGAAAATGAAAATAAACCAAATTATGCCATACTTTTAGCTAAAAATATGTATGTTATTGTGCGATGCACATATTTTTTCTCAAAAACGGTAAGTCTGGCGTGGTTTTGACCATAACAAGATTTGTAGAGGCATTCATTACGAACATTTTAAACCAAAAATCTTAATTCTAGGCCTAGTAGTTTCCGAGAAAATGGAAATAAACCAAATTATGCCATACTTTTAGCTAAAAATATGTATGTTATTGTGCGATGCACATATTTTTTCTCAAAAACGGTAAGTCTGGCGTAGTTTTGACCATAACAAGATTTGTAGAGGCATTCATTACGAACATTTTAAACCAAAAATCTTAATTCTAGGCCTAGTAGTTTCCGAGAAAATGGAAATAAACCAAATTATGCCATACTTTTAGCTGAAAATATGTAAAAATATGTATGTTATTGTGCGATACACATATTTTTTCTCAAAAACGGTTAGTCTGGCGTAGTTTTGACCATAACAAGATTTGTAGAGGCATTCATTACGAACATTTTAAACCAAAAATCTTAATTCTAGGCCTAGTAGTTTCCGAGAAAATGGAAATAAACCAAATTATGCCATACTTTTAGCTGAAAATATGTAAAAATATGTATGTTATTGTGCGATACACATATTTTTTCTCAAAAACGGTAAGTCTGGCGTGGTTTTGACCATAACAAGATTTGTAGAGGCATTCATTACGAACATTTTAAACCAAAAATCTTAATTCTAGGCCTAGTAGTTTCCGAGAAAATGAAAATAAACCAAATTATGCCATACTTTTAGCTAAAAATATGTATGTTATTGTGCGATGCACATATTTTTTCTCAAAAACGGTAAGTCTGGCGTGGTTTTGACCATAACAAGATTTGTAGAGGCATTCATTACGAACATTTTAAACCAAAAATCTTAATTCTAGGCCTAGTAGTTTCCGAGAAAATGAAAATAAACCAAATTATGCCATACTTTTAGCTAAAAATATGTATGTTATTGTGCGATGCACATGTTTTTTCTCAAAAACGGTAAGTCTGGCGTGGTTTTGACCATAACAAGATTTGTAGAGGCATTCATTACGAACATTTTAAACCAAAAATCTTAATTCTAGGCCTAGTAGTTTCCGAGAAAATGGAAATAAACCAAATTATGCCATACTTTTAGCTAAAAATATGTATGTTATTGTGCGATGCACATGTTTTTTCTCAAAAACGGTAAGTCTGGCGTGGTTTTGACCATAACAAGATTTGTAGAGGCATTCATTACGAACATTTTAAACCAAAAATCTTAATTCTAGGCCTAGTAGTTTCCGAGAAAATGAAAATAAACCAAATTATGCCATACTTTTAGCTAAAAATATGTATGTTATTGTGCGATGCACATATTTTTTCTCAAAAACGGTAAGTCTGGCGTGGTTTTGACCATAACAAGATTTGTAGAGGCATTCATTACGAACATTTTAAACCAAAAATCTTAATTCTAGGCCTAGTAGTTTCCGAGAAAATGAAAATAAACCAAATTATGCCATACTTTTAGCTAAAAATATGTATGTTATTGTGCGATGCACATATTTTTTCTCAAAAACGGTAAGTCTGGCGTGGTTTTGACCATAACAAGAATCTTAATTCTAGGCCTAGTAGTTTCCGAGAAAATGGAAATAAACCAAATTATGCCATACTTTTAGCTAAAAATATGTATGTTATTGTGCGATGCACATGTTTTTTCTCAAAAACGGTAAGTCTGGCGTGGTTTTGACCATAACAAGATTTGTAGAGGCATTCATTACGAACATTTTAAACCAAAAATCTTAATTCTAGGCCTAGTAGTTTCCGAGAAAATGAAAATAAACCAAATTATGCCATACTTTTAGCTAAAAATATGTATGTTATTGTGCGATGCACATATTTTTTCTCAAAAACGGTAAGTCTGGCGTGGTTTTGACCATAACAAGATTTGTAGAGGCATTCATTACGAACATTTTAAACCAAAAATCTTAATTCTAGGCCTAGTAGTTTCCGAGAAAATGGAAATAAACCAAATTATGCCATACTTTTAGCTGAAAATATGTAAAAATATGTATGTTATTGTGCGATACACATATTTTTTCTCAAAAACGGTAAGTCTGGCGTGGTTTTGACCATAACAAGATTTGTAGAGGCATTCATTACGAACATTTTAAACCAAAAATCTTAATTCTAGGCCTAGTAGTTTCCGAGAAAATGGAAATAAACCAAATTATGCCATACTTTTAGCTGAAAATATGTAAAAATATGTATGTTATTGTGCGATGCACATATTTTTTCTCAAAAACGGTAAGTCTGGCGTGGTTTTGACCATAACAAGATTTGTAGAGGCATTCATTACGAACATTTTAAACCAAAAATCTTAATTCTAGGCCTAGTAGTTTCCGAGAAAATGGAAATAAACCAAATTATGCCATACTTTTAGCTAAAAATATGTATGTTATTGTGCGATGCACATATTTTTTCTCAAAAACGGTAAGTCTGGCGTGGTTTTGACCATAACAAGATTTGTAGAGGCTTTCATTACGAACATTTTAAACCAAAAATCTTAATTCTAGGCCTAGTAGTTTCCGAGAAAATGAAAATAAACCAAATTATGCCATACTTTTAGCTAAAAATATGTATGTTATTATGCGATGCACATATTTTTTCTCAAAAACGGTAAGTCTGGCGTGGTTTTGACCATAACAAGATTTGTAGAGGCATTCATTGCGAACATTTTAAACCAAAAATCTTAATTCTAGGCCTAGTAGTTTCCGAGAAAATGAAAATAAACCAAATTATGCCATACTTTTAGCTAAAAATATGTATGTTATTGTGCGATGCACATATTTTTTCTCAAAAACGGTAAGTCTGGCGTGGTTTTGACCATAACAAGATTTGTAGAGGCATTCATTACGAACATTTTAAACCAAAAATCTTAATTCTAGGCCTAGTAGTTTCCGAGAAAATGAAAATAAACCAAATTATGCCATACTTTTAGCTAAAAATATGTATGTTATTGTGCGATGCACATATTTTTTCTCAAAAACGGTAAGTCTGGCGTGGTTTTGACCATAACAAGATTTGTAGAGGCATTCATTACGAACATTTTAAACCAAAAATCTTAATTCTAGGCCTAGTAGTTTCCGAGAAAATGAAAATAAACCAAATTATGCCATACTTTTAGCTGAAAATATGTAAAAATATGTATGTTATTGTGCGATACACATATTTTTTCTCAAAAACGGTAAGTCTGGCGTGGTTTTGACCATAACAAGATTTGTAGAGGCATTCATTACGAACATTTTAAACCAAAAATCTTAATTCTAGGCCTAGTAGTTTCCGAGAAAATGGAAATAAACCAAATTATGCCATACTTTTAGCTAAAAATATGTATGTTATTGTGCGATGCACATATTTTTTCTCAAAAAGGGTAAGTCTGGCGTGGTTTTGACCATAACAAGATTTGTAGAGGCATTCATTACGAACATTTTTAACCAAAAATCTTAATTCTAGGCCTAGTAGTTTCCGAGAAAATGGAAATAAACCAAATTATGCCATACTTTTAGCTGAAAATATGTAAAAATATGTATGTTATTGTGCGATACACATATTTTTTCTCAAAAACGGTAAGTCTGGCGTGGTTTTGACCATAACAAGATTTGTAGAGGCATTCATTACGAACATTTTAAACCAAAAATCTTAATTCTAGGCCTAGTAGTTTCCGAGAAAATGAAAATAAACCAAATTATGCCATACTTTTAGCTAAAAATATGTATGTTATTGTGCGATGCACATATTTTTTCTCAAAAACGGTAAGTCTGGCGTGGTTTTGACCATAACAAGATTTGTAGAGGCATTCATTACGAACATTTTAAACCAAAAATCTTAATTCTAGGCCTAGTAGTTTCCGAGAAAATGGAAATAAACCAAATTATGCCATACTTTTAGCTAAAAATATGTATGTTATTGTGCGATGCACATATTTTTTCTCAAAAACGGTAAGTCTGGCGTAGTTTTGACCATAACAAGATTTGTAGAGGCATTCATTACGAACATTTTAAACCAAAAATCTTAATTCTAGGCCTAGTAGTTTCCGAGAAAATGGAAATAAACCAAATTATGCCATACTTTTAGCTGAAAATATGTAAAAATATGTATGTTATTGTGCGATACACATATTTTTTCTCAAAAACGGTTAGTCTGGCGTAGTTTTGACCATAACAAGATTTGTAGAGGCATTCATTACGAACATTTTAAACCAAAAATCTTAATTCTAGGCCTAGTAGTTTCCGAGAAAATGGAAATAAACCAAATTATGCCATACTTTTAGCTGAAAATATGTAAAAATATGTATGTTATTGTGCGATACACATATTTTTTCTCAAAAACGGTAAGTCTGGCGTGGTTTTGACCATAACAAGATTTGTAGAGGCATTCATTACGAACATTTTAAACCAAAAATCTTAATTCTAGGCCTAGTAGTTTCCGAGAAAATGAAAATAAACCAAATTATGCCATACTTTTAGCTAAAAATATGTATGTTATTGTGCGATGCACATATTTTTTCTCAAAAACGGTAAGTCTGGCGTGGTTTTGACCATAACAAGATTTATAGAGGCATTCATTACGAACATTTTAAACCAAAAATCTTAATTCTAGGCCTAGTAGTTTCCGAGAAAATGGAAATAAACCAAATTATGCCATACTTTTAGCTAAAAATATGTATGTTATTGTGCGATGCACATATTTTTTCTCAAAAACGGTAAGTCTGGCATGGTTTTGACCATAACAAGATTTGTAGAGGCATTCATTACGAACATTTTAAACCAAAAATCTTAATTCTAGGCCTAGTAGTTTCCGAGAAAATGAAAATAAACCAAATTATGCCATACTTTTAGCTAAAAATATGTATGTTATTGTGCGATGCACATATTTTTTCTCAAAAACGGTAAGTCTGGCGTGGTTTTGACCATAACAAGATTTGTAGAGGCATTCATTACGAACATTTTAAACCAAAAATCTTAATTCTAGGCCTAGTAGTTTCCGAGAAAATGAAAATAAACCAAATTATGCCATACTTTTAGCTAAAAATATGTATGTTATTGTGCGATGCACATATTTTTTCTCAAAAACGGTAAGTCTGGCGTGGTTTTGACCATAACAAGATTTGTAGAGGCATTCATTACGAACATTTTAAACCAAAAATCTTAATTCTAGGCCTAGTAGTTTCCGAGAAAATGGAAATAAACCAAATTATGCCATACTTTTAGCTGAAAATATGTAAAAATATGTATGTTATTGTGCGATACACATATTTTTTCTCAAAAACGGTAAGTCTGGCGTGGTTTTGACCATAACAAGATTTGTAGAGGCATTCATTACGAACATTTTAAACCAAAAATCTTAATTCTAAGCCTAGTAGTTTCCGAGAAAATGAAAATAAACCAAATTATGCCATACTTTTAGCTAAAAATATGTATGTTATTGTGCGATGCACATATTTTTTCTCAAAAACGGTAAGTCTGGCGTGGTTTTGACCATAACAAGATTTGTAGAGGCATTCATTACGAACATTTTAAACCAAAAATCTTAATTCTAGGCCTAGTAGTTTCCGAGAAAATGGAAATAAACCAAATTATGCCATACTTTTAGCTGAAAATATGTAAAAATATGTATGTTATTGTGCGATACACATATTTTTTCTCAAAAACGGTAAGTCTGGCGTGGTTTTGACCATAACAAGATTTGTAGAGGCATTCATTACGAACATTTTAAACCAAAAATCTTAATTCTAGGCCTAGTAGTTTCCGAGAAAATGGAAATAAACCAAATTATGCCATACTTTTAGCTGAAAATATGTAAAAATATGTATGTTATTGTGCGATGCACATATCTTTTCTCAAAAACGGTAAGTCTGGCGTGGTTTTGACCATAACAAGATTTGTAGAGGCATTCATTACGAACATTTTAAACCAAAAATCTTAATTCTAGGCCTAGTAGTTTCCGAGAAAATGGAAATAAACCAAATTATGCCATACTTTTAGCTAAAAATATGTATGTTATTGTGCGATGCACATATTTTTTCTCAAAAACGGTAAGTCTGGCGTGGTTTTGACCATAACAAGATTTGTAGAGGCATTCATTACGAACATTTTAAACCAAAAATCTTAATTCTAGGCCTAGTAGTTTCCGAGAAAATGAAAATAAACCAAATTATGCCATACTTTTAGCTAAAAATATGTATGTTATTGTGCGATGCACATATTTTTTCTCAAAAACGGTAAGTCTGGCGTGGTTTTGACCATAACAAGATTTGTAGAGGCATTCATTACGAACATTTTAAACCAAAAATCTTAATTCTAGGCCTAGTAGTTTCCGAGAAAATGGAAATAAACCAAATTATGCCATACTTTTAGCTGAAAATATGTAAAAATATGTATGTTATTGTGCGATACACATATTTTTTCTCAAAAACGGTAAGTCTGGCGTGGTTTTGACCATAACAAGATTTGTAGAGGCATTCATTACGAACATTTTAAACCAAAAATCTTAATTCTAGGCCTAGTAGTTTCCGAGAAAATGGAAATAAACCAAATTATGCCATACTTTTAGCTGAAAATATGTAAAAATATGTATGTTATTGTGCGATGCACATATTTTTTCTCAAAAACGGTAAGTCTGGCGTGGTTTTGACCATAACAAGATTTGTAGAGGCATTCATTACGAACATTTTAAACCAAAAATCTTAATTCTAGGCCTAGTAGTTTCCGAGAAAATGGAAATAAACCAAATTATGCCATACTTTTAGCTAAAAATATGTATGTTATTGTGCGATGCACAAATTTTTTCTCAAAAACGGTAAGTCTGGCGTGGTTTTGACCATAACAAGATTTGTAGAGGCATTCATTACGAACATTTTAAACCAAAAATCTTAATTCTAGGCCTAGTAGTTTCCGAGAAAATGAAAATAAACCAAATTATGCCATACTTTTAGCTAAAAATATGTATGTTATTGTGCGATGCACATATTTTTTCTCAAAAACGGTAAGTCTGGCGTGGTTTTGACCATAACAAGATTTGTAGAGGCATTCATTACGAACATTTTAAACCAAAAATCTTAATTCTAGGCCTAGTAGTTTCCGAGAAAATGGAAATAAACCAAATTATGCCATACTTTTAGCTGAAAATATGTAAAAATATGTATGTTATTGTGCGATACACATATTTTTTCTCAAAAACGGTAAGTCTGGCGTGGTTTTGACCATAACAAGATTTGTAGAGGCATTCATTACGAACATTTTAAACCAAAAATCTTAATTCTAGGCCTAGTAGTTTCCGAGAAAATGAAAATAAACCAAATTATGCCATACTTTTAGCTAAAAATATGTATGTTATTGTGCGATGCACATATTTTTTCTCAAAAACGGTAAGTCTGGCGTGGTTTTGACCATAACAAGATTTGTAGAGGCATTCATTACGAACATTTTAAACCAAAAATCTTAATTCTAGGCCTAGTAGTTTCCGAGAAAATGGAAATAAACCAAATTATGCCATACTTTTAGCTGAAAATATGTAAAAATATGTATGTTATTGTGCGATACACATATTTTTTCTCAAAAACGGTAAGTCTGGCGTGGTTTTGACCATAACAAGATTTGTAGAGGCATTCATTACGAACATTTTAAACCAAAAATCTTAATTCTAGGCCTAGTAGTTTCCGAGAAAATGGAAATAAACCAAATTATGCCATACTTTTAGCTGAAAATATGTAAAAATATGTATGTTATTGTGCGATACACATATTTTTTCTCAAAAACGGTAAGTCTGGCGTGGTTTTGACCATAACAAGATTTGTAGAGGCATTCATTACGAACATTTTAAACCAAAAATCTTAATTCTAGGTCTAGTAGTTTCCGAGAAAATGGAAATAAACCAAATTATGCCATACTTTTAGCTGAAAATATGTAAAAATATGTATGTTATTGTGCGATACACATATTTTTTCTCAAAAACGGTAAGTCTGGCGTGGTTTTGACCATAACAAGATTTGTAGAGGCATTCATTACGAACATTTTAAACCAAAAATCTTAATTCTAGGCCTAGTAGTTTCCGAGAAAATGAAAATAAACCAAATTATGCCATACTTTTAGCTAAAAATATGTATGTTATTGTGCGATGCACATATTTTTTCTCAAAAACGGTAAGTCTGGCGTGGTTTTGACCATAACAAGATTTGTAGAGGCATTCATTACGAACATTTTAAACCAAAAATCTTAATTCTAGGCCTAGTAGTTTCCGAGAAAATGAAAATATACCAAATTATGCCATACTTTTAGCTAAAAATATGTATGTTATTGTGCGATGCACATATTTTTTCTCAAAAACGGTAAGTCTGGCGTGGTTTTGACCATAACAAGATTTGTAGAGGCATTCATTACGAACATTTTAAACCAAAAATCTTAATTCTAGGCCTAGTAGTTTCCGAGAAAATGGAAATAAACCAAATTATGCCATACTTTTAGCTGAAAATATGTAAAAATATGTATGTTATTGTGCGATACACATATTTTTTCTCAAAAACGGTAAGTCTGGCGTAGTTTTGACCATAATAAGATTTGTAGAGGCATTCATTACGAACATTTTAAACCAAAAATCTTAATTCTAGGCCTAGTAGTTTCCGAGAAAATGGAAATAAACCAAATTATGCCATACTTTTAGCTGAAAATATGTAAAAATATGTATGTTATTGTGCGATGCACATATTTTTTCTCAAAAACGGTAAGTCTGGCGTGGTTTTGACCATAACAAGATTTGTAGAGGCATTCATTACGAACATTTTAAACCAAAAATCTTAATTCTAGGCCTAGTAGTTTCCGAGAAAATGGAAATAAACCAAATTATGCCATACTTTTAGCTAAAAATATGTATGTTATTGTGCGATGCACATATTTTTTCTCAAAAACGGTAAGTCTGGCGTGGTTTTGACCATAACAAGATTTGTAGAGGCATTCATTACGAACATTTTAAACCAAAAATCTTAATTCTAGGCCTAGTAGTTTCCGAGAAAATGAAAATAAACCAAATTATGCCATACTTTTAGCTAAAAATATGTATGTTATTGTGCGATGCACATATTTTTTCTCAAAAACGGTAAGTCTGGAGTGGTTTTGACCATAACAAGATTTGTAGAGGCATTCATTACGAACATTTTAAACCAAAAATCTTAATTCTAGGCCTAGTAGTTTCCGAGAAAATGAAAATAAACCAAATTATGCCATACTTTTAGCTAAAAATATGTATGTTATTGTGCGATGCACATATTTTTTCTCAAAAACGGTAAGTCTGGCGTGGTTTTGACCATAACAAGATTTGTAGAGGCATTCATTACGAACATTTTAAACCAAAAATCTTAATTCTAGGCCTAGTAGTTTCCGAGAAAATGAAAATAAACCAAATTATGCCATACTTTTAGCTAAAAATATGTATGTTATTGTGCGATGCACATATTTTTTCTCAAAAACGGTAAGTCTGGCGTGGTTTTGACCATAACAAGATTTGTAGAGGCATTCATTACGAACATTTTAAACCAAAAATCTTAATTCTAGGCCTAGTAGTTTCCGAGAAAATGGAAATAAACCAAATTATGCCATACTTTTAGCTAAAAATATGTATGTTATTGTGCGATGCACATATTTTTTCTCAAAAAGGGTAAGTCTGGCGTGGTTTTGACCATAACAAGATTTGTAGAGGCATTCATTACGAACATTTTAAACCAAAAATCTTAATTCTAGGCCTAGTAGTTTCCGAGAAAATGGAAATAAACCAAATTATGCCATACTTTTAGCTGAAAATATGTAAAAATATGTATGTTATTGTGCGATACACATATTTTTTCTCAAAAACGGTAAGTCTGGCGTGGTTTTGACCATAACAAGATTTGTAGAGGCATTCATTACGAACATTTTAAACCAAAAATCTTAATTCTAGGCCTAGTAGTTTCCGAGAAAATGGAAATAAACCAAATTATGCCATACTTTTAGCTGAAAATATGTAAAAATATGTATGTTATTGTGCGATACACATATTTTTTCTCAAAAACGGTAAGTCTGGCGTGGTTTTGACCATAACAAGATTTGTAGAGGCATTCATTACGAACATTTTAAACCAAAAATCTTAATTCTAGGTCTAGTAGTTTCCGAGAAAATGGAAATAAACCAAATTATGCCATACTTTTAGCTGAAAATATGTAAAAATATGTATGTTATTGTGCGATACACATATTTTTTCTCAAAAACGGTAAGTCTGGCGTGGTTTTGACCATAACAAGATTTGTAGAGGCATTCATTACGAACATTTTAAACCAAAAATCTTAATTCTAGGCCTAGTAGTTTCCGAGAAAATGAAAATAAACCAAATTATGCCATACTTTTAGCTAAAAATATGTATGTTATTGTGCGATGCACATATTTTTTCTCAAAAACGGTAAGTCTGGCGTGGTTTTGACCATAACAAGATTTGTAGAGGCATTCATTACGAACATTTTAAACCAAAAATCTTAATTCTAGGCCTAGTAGTTTCCGAGAAAATGGAAATAAACCAAATTATGCCATACTTTTAGCTGAAAATATGTAAAAATATGTATGTTATTGTGCGATACACATATTTTTTCTCAAAAACGGTAAGTCTGGCGTGGTTTTGACCATAACAAGATTTGTAGAGGCATTCATTACGAACATTTTAAACCAAAAATCTTAATTCTAGGCCTAGTAGTTTCCGAGAAAATGAAAATAAACCAAATTATGCCATACTTTTAGCTAAAAATATGTATGTTATTGTGCGATGCACATATTTTTTCTCAAAAACGGTAAGTCTGGCGTGGTTTTGACCATAACAAGATTTGTAGAGGCATTCATTACGAACATTTTAAACCAAAAATCTTAATTCTAGGCCTAGTAGTTTCCGAGAAAATGGAAATAAACCAAATTATGCCATACTTTTAGCTGAAAATATGTAAAAATATGTATGTTATTGTGCGATACACATATTTTTTCTCAAAAACGGTAAGTCTGGCGTGGTTTTGACCATAACAAGATTTGTAGAGGCATTCATTACGAACATTTTAAACCAAAAATCTTAATTCTAGGCCTAGTAGTTTCCGAGAAAATGGAAATAAACCAAATTATGCCATACTTTTAGCTAAAAATATGTATGTTATTGTGCGATGCACTTTTTTTTTCTTAAAAAGGGTAAGTCTGCCGTGGTTTTGACCATAACAAGATTTGTAGAGGCATTCATTACGAACATTTTAAACCAAAAATCTTAATTCTAGGCCTAGTAGTTTCCGAGAAAATGAAAATAAACCAAATTATGCCATACTTTTAGCTGAAAATATGTAAAAATATGTATGTTATTGTGCGATACACATATTTTTTCTCAAAAACGGTAAGTCTGGCGTGGTTTTGACCATAACAAGATTTGTAGAGGCATTCATTACGAACATTTTAAACCAAAAATCTTAATTCTAGGCCTAGTAGTTTCCGAGAAAATGAAAATAAACCAAATTATGCCATACTTTTAGCTAAAAATATGTATGTTATTGTGCGATGCACATATTTTTTCTCAAAAACGGTAAGTCTGGCGTGGTTTTGACCATAACAAGATTTGTAGAGGCATTCATTACGAACATTTTAAACCAAAAATCTTAATTCTAGGCCTAGTAGTTTCCGAGAAAATGGAAATAAACCAAATTATGCCATACTTTTAGCTAAAAATATGTATGTTATTGTGCGATGCACATATTTTTTCTCAAAAACGGTAAGTCTGGCGTGGTTTTGACCATAACAAGATTTGTAGAGGCATTCATTACGAACATTTTAAACCAAAAATCTTAATTCTAGGCCTAGTAGTTTCCGAGAAAATGGAAATAAACCAAATTATGCCATACTTTTAGCTAAAAATATGTATGTTATTGTGCGATGCACATATTTTTTCTCAAAAACGGTAAGTCTGGCGTGGTTTTGACCATAACAAGATTTGTAGAGGCATTCATTACGAACATTTTAAACCAAAAATCTTAATTCTAGGCCTAGTAGTTTCCGAGAAAATGAAAATAAACCAAATTATGCCATACTTTTAGCTAAAAATATGTATGTTATTGTGCGATGCACATATTTTTTCTCAAAAACGGTAAGTCTGGCGTGGTTTTGACCATAACAAGATTTGTAGAGGCATTCATTACGAACATTTTAAACCAAAAATCTTAATTCTAGGCCTAGTAGTTTCCGAGAAAATGGAAATAAACCAAATTATGCCATACTTTTAGCTGAAAATATGTAAAAATATGTATGTTATTGTGCGATACACATATTTTTTCTCAAAAACGGTAAGTCTGGCGTGGTTTTGACCATAACAAGATTTGTAGAGGCATTCATTACGAACATTTTAAACCAAAAATCTTAATTCTAGGCCTAGTAGTTTCCGAGAAAATGAAAATAAACCAAATTATGCCATACTTTTAGCTGAAAATATGTAAAAATATGTATGTTATTGTGCGATACACATATTTTTTCTCAAAAACGGTAAGTCTGGCGTGGTTTTGACCATAACAAGATTTGTAGAGGCATTCATTACGAACATTTTAAACCAAAAATCTTAATTCTAGGCCTAGTAGTTTCCGAGAAAATGGAAATAAACCAAATTATGCCATACTTTTAGCTGAAAATATGTAAAAATATGTATGTTATTGTGCGATACACATATTTTTTCTCAAAAACGGTAAGTCTGGCGTGGTTTTGACCATAACAAGATTTGTAGAGGCATTCATTACGAACATTTTAAACCAAAAATCTTAATTCTAGGCCTAGTAGTTTCCGAGAAAATGGAAATAAACCAAATTATGCCATACTTTTAGCTGAAAATATGTAAAAATATGTATGTTATTGTGCGATACACATATTTTTTCTCAAAAACGGTAAGTCTGGCGTGGTTTTGACCATAACAAGATTTGTAGAGGCATTCATTACGAACATTTTAAACCAAAAATCTTAATTCTAGGCCTAGTAGTTTCCGAGAAAATGAAAATAAACCAAATTATGCCATACTTTTAGCTAAAAATATGTATGTTATTGTGCGATGCACATATTTTTTCTCAAAAACGGTAAGTCTGGCGTGGTTTTGACCATAACAAGATTTGTAGAGGCATTCATTACGAACATTTTAAACCAAAAATCTTAATTCTAGGCCTAGTAGTTTCCGAGAAAATGGAAATAAACCAAATTATGCCATACTTTTAGCTGAAAATATGTAAAAATATGTATGTTATTGTGCGATACACATATTTTTTCTCAAAAACGGTAAGTCTGGCGTGGTTTTGACCATAACAAGATTTGTAGAGGCATTCATTACGAACATTTTAAACCAAAAATCTTAATTCTAGGCCTAGTAGTTTCCGAGAAAATGAAAATAAACCAAATTATGCCATACTTTTAGCTAAAAATATGTATGTTATTGTGCGATGCACATATTTTTTCTCAAAAACGGTAAGTCTGGCGTGGTTTTGACCATAACAAGATTTGTAGAGGCATTCATTACGAACATTTTAAACCAAAAATCTTAATTCTAGGCCTAGTAGTTTCCGAGAAAATGGAAATAAACCAAATTATGCCATACTTTTAGCTGAAAATATGTAAAAATATGTATGTTATTGTGCGATACACATATTTTTTCTCAAAAACGGTAAGTCTGGCGTGGTTTTGACCATAACAAGATTTGTAGAGGCATTCATTACGAACATTTTAAACCAAAAATCTTAATTCTAGGCCTAGTAGTTTCCGAGAAAATGGAAATAAACCAAATTATGCCATACTTTTAGCTGAAAATATGTAAAAATATGTATGTTATTGTGCGATACACATATTTTTTCTCAAAAACGGTAAGTCTGGCGTGGTTTTGACCATAACAAGATTTGTAGAGGCATTCATTACGAACATTTTAAACCAAAAATCTTAATTCTAGGCCTAGTAGTTTCCGAGAAAATGAAAATAAACCAAATTATGCCATACTTTTAGCTAAAAATATGTATGTTATTGTGCGATGCACATATTTTTTCTCAAAAACGGTAAGTCTGGCGTGGTTTTGACCATAACAAGATTTGTAGAGGCATTCATTACGAACATTTTAAACCAAAAATCTTAATTCTAGGCCTAGTAGTTTCCGAGAAAATGGAAATAAACCAAATTATGCCATACTTTTAGCTGAAAATATGTAAAAATATGTATGTTATTGTGCGATGCACATATTTTTTCTCAAAAACGGTAAGTCTGGCGTGGTTTTGACCATAACAAGATTTGTAGAGGCATTCATTACGAACATTTTAAACCAAAAATCTTAATTCTAGGCCTAGTAGTTTCCGAGAAAATGGAAATAAACCAAATTATGCCATACTTTTAGCTGAAAATATGTAAAAATATGTATGTTATTGTGCGATACACATATTTTTTCTCAAAAACGGTAAGTCTGGCGTGGTTTTGACCATAACAAGATTTGTAGAGGCATTCATTACGAACATTTTAAACCAAAAATCTTAATTCTAGGCCTAGTAGTTTCCGAGAAAATGGAAATAAACCAAATTATGCCATACTTTTAGCTGAAAATATGTAAAAATATGTATGTTATTGTGCGATACACATATTTTTTCTCAAAAACGGTAAGTCTGGCGTGGTTTTGACCATAACAAGATTTGTAGAGGCATTCATTACGAACATTTTAAACCAAAAATCTTAATTCTAGGCCTAGTAGTTTCCGAGAAAATGGAAATAAACCAAATTATGCCATACTTTTAGCTGAAAATATGTAAAAATATGTATGTTATTGTGCGATACACATATTTTTTCTCAAAAACGGTAAGTCTGGCGTGGTTTTGACCATAACAAGATTTGTAGAGGCATTCATTACGAACATTTTAAACCAAAAATCTTAATTCTAGGCCTAGTAGTTTCCGAGAAAATGGAAATAAACCAAATTATGCCATACTTTTAGCTGAAAATATGTAAAAATATGTATGTTATTGTGCGATACACATATTTTTTCTCAAAAACGGTAAGTCTGGCGTGGTTTTGACCATAACAAGATTTGTAGAGGCATTCATTACGAACATTTTAAACCAAAAATCTTAATTCTAGGCCTAGTAGTTTCCGAGAAAATGAAAATAAACCAAATTATGCCATACTTTTAGCTAAAAATATGTATGTTATTGTGCGATGCACATATTTTTTCTCAAAAACGGTAAGTCTGGCGTGGTTTTGACCATAACAAGATTTGTAGAGGCATTCATTACGAACATTTTAAACCAAAAATCTTAATTCTAGGCCTAGTAGTTTCCGAGAAAATGGAAATAAACCAAATTATGCCATACTTTTAGCTGAAAATATGTAAAAATATGTATGTTATTGTGCGATACACATATTTTTTCTCAAAAACGGTAAGTCTGGCGTGGTTTTGACCATAACAAGATTTGTAGAGGCATTCATTACGAACATTTTAAACCAAAAATCTTAATTCTAGGCCTAGTAGTTTCCGAGAAAATGAAAATAAACCAAATTATGCCATACTTTTAGCTAAAAATATGTATGTTATTGTGCGATGCACATATTTTTTCTCAAAAACGGTAAGTCTGGCGTGGTTTTGACCATAACAAGATTTGTAGAGGCATTCATTACGAACATTTTAAACCAAAAATCTTAATTCTAGGCCTAGTAGTTTCCGAGAAAATGGAAATAAACCAAATTATGCCATACTTTTAGCTGAAAATATGTAAAAATATGTATGTTATTGTGCGATACACATATTTTTTCTCAAAAACGGTAAGTCTGGCGTGGTTTTGACCATAACAAGATTTGTAGAGGCATTCATTACGAACATTTTAAACCAAAAATCTTAATTCTAGGCCTAGTAGTTTCCGAGAAAATGGAAATAAACCAAATTATGCCATACTTTTAGCTGAAAATATGTAAAAATATGTATGTTATTGTGCGATACACATATTTTTTCTCAAAAACGGTAAGTCTGGCGTGGTTTTGACCATAACAAGATTTGTAGAGGCATTCATTACGAACATTTTAAACCAAAAATCTTAATTCTAGGCCTAGTAGTTTCCGAGAAAATGAAAATAAACCAAATTATGCCATACTTTTAGCTAAAAATATGTATGTTATTGTGCGATGCACATATTTTTTCTCAAAAACGGTAAGTCTGGCGTGGTTTTGACCATAACAAGATTTGTAGAGGCATTCATTACGAACATTTTAAACCAAAAATCTTAATTCTAGGCCTAGTAGTTTCCGAGAAAATGGAAATAAACCAAATTATGCCATACTTTTAGCTGAAAATATGTAAAAATATGTATGTTATTGTGCGATGCACATATTTTTTCTCAAAAACGGTAAGTCTGGCGTGGTTTTGACCATAACAAGATTTGTAGAGGCATTCATTACAAACATTTTAAACCAAAAATCTTAATTCTAGGCCTAGTAGTTTCCGAGAAAATGAAAATAAACCAAATTATGCCATACTTTTAGCTAAAAATATGTATGTTATTGTGCGATACACATATTTTTTCTCAAAAACGGTAAGTCTGGCGTGGTTTTGACCATAACAAGATTTGTAGAGGCATTCATTACGAACATTTTAAACCAAAAATCTTAATTCTAGGCCTAGTAGTTTCCGAGAAAATGGAAATAAACCAAATTATGCCATACTTTTAGCTGAAAATATGTAAAAATATGTATGTTATTCTGCGATACACATATTTTTTCTCAAAAACGGTAAGTCTGGCGTGGTTTTGACCATAACAAGATTTGTAGAGGCATTCATTACGAACATTTTAAACCAAAAATCTTAATTCTAGGCCTAGTAGTTTCCGAGAAAATGGAAATAAACCAAATTATGCCATACTTTTAGCTGAAAATATGTAAAAATATGTATGTTATTGTGCGATACACATATTTTTTCTCAAAAACGGTAAGTCTGGCGTGGTTTTGACCATAACAAGATTTGTAGAGGCATTCATTACGAACATTTTAAACCAAAAATCTTAATTCTAGGCCTAGTAGTTTCCGAGAAAATGGAAATAAACCAAATTATGCCATACTTTTAGCTGAAAATATGTAAAAATATGTATGTTATTGTGCGATACACATATTTTTTCTCAAAAACGGTAAGTCTGGCGTGGTTTTGACCATAACAAGATTTGTAGAGGCATTCATTACGAACATTTTAAACCAAAAATCTTAATTCTAGGCCTAGTAGTTTCCGAGAAAATGGAAATAAACCAAATTATGCCATACTTTTAGCTGAAAATATGTAAAAATATGTATGTTATTGTGCGATACACATATTTTTTCTCAAAAACGGTAAGTCTGGCGTGGTTTTGACCATAACAAGATTTGTAGAGGCATTCATTACGAACATTTTAAACCAAAAATCTTAATTCTAGGCCTAGTAGTTTCCGAGAAAATGAAAATAAACCAAATTATGCCATACTTTTAGCTAAAAATATGTATGTTATTGTGCGATACACATATTTTTTCTCAAAAACGGTAAGTCTGGCGTGGTTTTGACCATAACAAGATTTGTAGAGGCATTCATTACGAACATTTTAAACCAAAAATCTTAATTCTAGGCCTAGTAGTTTCCGAGAAAATGGAAATAAACCAAATTATGCCATACTTTTAGCTGAAAATATGTAAAAATATGTATGTTATTGTGCGATACACATATTTTTTCTCAAAAACGGTAAGTCTGGCGTGGTTTTGACCATAACAAGATTTGTAGAGGCATTCATTACGAACATTTTAAACCAAAAATCTTAATTCTAGGCCTAGTAGTTTCCGAGAAAATGAAAATAAACCAAATTATGCCATACTTTTAGCTAAAAATATGTATGTTATTGTGCGATGCACATATTTTTTCTCAAAAACGGTAAGTCTGGCGTGGTTTTGACCATAACAAGATTTGTAGAGGCATTCATTACGAACATTTTAAACCAAAAATCTTAATTCTAGGCCTAGTAGTTTCCGAGAAAATGGAAATAAACCAAATTATGCCATACTTTTAGCTAAAAATATGTATGTTATTGTGCGATGCACATATTTTTTCTCAAAAACGGTAAGTCTGGCGTGGTTTTGACCATAACAAGATTTGTAGAGGCATTCATTACGAATATTTTAAACCAAAAATCTTAATTCTAGGCCTAGTAGTTTCCGAGAAAATGGAAATAAACCAAATTATGCCATACTTTTAGCTGAAAATATGTAAAAATATGTATGTTATTGTGCGGTACACATATTTTTTCTCAAAAACGGTAAGTCTGGCGTGGTTTTGACCATAACAAGATTTGTAGAGGCATTCATTACGAACATTTTAAACCAAAAATCTTAATTCTAGGCCTAGTAGTTTCCGAGAAAATGAAAATAAACCAAATTATGCCATACTTTTAGCTAAAAATATGTATGTTATTGTGCGATGCACATATTTTTTCTCAAAAACGGTAAGTCTGGCGTGGTTTTGACCATAACAAGATTTGTAGAGGCATTCATTACGAACATTTTAAACCAAAAATCTTAATTCTAGGCCTAGTAGTTTCCGAGAAAATGGAAATAAACCAAATTATGCCATACTTTTAGCTGAAAATATGTAAAAATATGTATGTTATTGTGCGATACACATATTTTTTCTCAAAAACGGTAAGTCTGGCGTGGTTTTGACCATAACAAGATTTGTAGAGGCATTCATTACGAACATTTTAAACCAAAAATCTTAATTCTAGGCCTAGTAGTTTCCGAGAAAATGGAAATAAACCAAATTATGCCATACTTTTAGCTGAAAATATGTAAAAATATGTATGTTATTGTGCGATGCACATATTTTTTCTCAAAAACGGTAAGTCTGGCGTGGTTTTGACCATAACAAGATTTGTAGAGGCATTCATTACGAACATTTTAAACCAAAAATCTTAATTCTAGGCCTAGTAGTTTCCGAGAAAATGAAAATAAACCAAATTATGCCATACTTTTAGCTAAAAATATGTATGTTATTGTGCGATGCACATATTTTTTCTCAAAAACGGTAAGTCTGGCGTGGTTTTGACCATAACAAGATTTGTAGAGGCATTCATTACGAACATTTTAAACCAAAAATCTTAATTCTAGGCCTAGTAGTTTCCGAGAAAATGAAAATAAACCAAATTATGCCATACTTTTAGCTAAAAATATGTATGTTATTGTGCGATGCACATATTTTTTCTCAAAAACGGTAAGTCTGGCGTGGTTTTGACCATAACAAGATTTGTAGAGGCATTCATTACGAACATTTTTAACCAAAAATCTTAATTCTAGGCCTAGTAGTTTCCGAGAAAATGGAAATAAACCAAATTATGCCATACTTTTAGCTAAAAATATGTATGTTATTGTGCGATGCACATATTTTTTCTCAAAAACGGTAAGTCTGGCGTGGTTTTGACCATAACAAGATTTGTAGAGGCATTCATTACGAACATTTTTAACCAAAAATCTTAATTCTAGGCCTAGTAGTTTCCGAGAAAATGAAAATAAACCAAATTATGCCATACTTTTAGCTAAAAATATGTATGTTATTGTGCGATGCACATATTTTTTCTCAAAAACGGTAAGTCTGGCGTGAATTTGACCATAACAAGATTTGTAGAGGCATTCATTACGAACATTTTAAACCAAAAATCTTAATTCTAGGCCTAGTAGTTTCCGAGAAAATGAAAATAAACCAAATATGTATGTTATTGTGCGATACACATATTTTTTCTCAAAAA
This sequence comes from Myathropa florea, assembly GCA_930367185.1. Classification (NCBI taxonomy): domain Eukaryota; kingdom Metazoa; phylum Arthropoda; class Insecta; order Diptera; family Syrphidae; genus Myathropa; species Myathropa florea. The sequence continues at coordinate 38,595,903 of OV884003.1, forward strand.
CGGTAAGTCTGGCGTGGTTTTGACCATAACAAGATTTGTAGAGGCATTCATTACGAACATTTTAAACCAAAAATCTTAATTCTAGGCCTAGTAGTTTCCGAGAAAATGGAAATAAACCAAATTATGCCATACTTTTAGCTAAAAATATGTATGTTATTGTGCGATGCACATATTTTTTCTCAAAAACGGTAAGTCTGGCGTGGTTTTGACCATAACAAGATTTGTAGAGGCATTCATTACGAACATTTTAAACCAAAAATCTTAATTCTAGGCCTAGTAGTTTCCGAGAAAATGGAAATAAACCAAATTATGCCATACTTTTAGCTAAAAATGTGTATGTTATTGTGCGATACACATATTTTTTCTCAAAAACGGTAAGTCTGGCGTGGTTTTGACCATAACAAGATTTGTAGAGGCATTCATTACGAACATTTTAAACCAAAAATCTTAATTCTAGGCCTAGTAGTTTCCGAGAAAATGGAAATAAACCAAATTATGCCATACTTTTAGCTGAAAATATGTAAAAATATGTATGTTATTGTGCGATACACATATTTTTTCTCAAAAACGGTAAGTCTGTCGTGGTTTTGACCATAACAAGATTTGTAGAGGCATTCATTACGAACATTTTAAACCAAAAATCTTAATTCTAGGCCTAGTAGTTTCCGAGAAAATGGAAATAAACCAAATTATGCCATACTTTTAGCTGAAAATATGTAAAAATATGTATGTTATTGTGCGATGCACATATTTTTTCTCAAAAACGGTAAGTCTGGCGTGGTTTTGACCATAACAAGATTTGTAGAGGCATTCATTACGAACATTTTAAACCAAAAATCTTAATTCTAGGCCTAGTAGTTTCCGAGAAAATGAAAATAAACCAAATTATGCCATACTTTTAGCTAAAAATATGTATGTTATTGTGCGATGCACATATTTTTTCTCAAAAACGGTAAGTCTGGCGTGGTTTTGACCATAACAAGATTTGTAGAGGCATTCATTACGAACATTTTAAACCAAAAATCTTAATTCTAGGCCTAGTAGTTTCCGAGAAAATGGAAATAAACCAAATTATGCCATACTTTTAGCTGAAAATATGTAAAAATATGTATGTTATTGTGCGATACACATATTTTTTCTCAAAAACGGTAAGTCTGGCGTGGTTTTGACCATAACAAGATTTGTAGAGGCATTCATTACGAACATTTTAAACCAAAAATCTTAATTCTAGGCCTAGTAGTTTCCGAGAAAATGGAAATAAACCAAATTATGCCATACTTTTAGCTAAAAATATGTATGTTATTGTGCGATGCACATATTTTTTCTCAAAAAGGGTAAGTCTGGCGTGGTTTTGACCGTAACAAGATTTGTAGAGGCATTCATTACGAACATTTTAAACCAAAAATCTTAATTCTAGGCCTAGTAGTTTCCGAGAAAATGGAAATAAGCCAAATTATGCCATACTTTTAGCTAAAAATATGTATGTTATTGTGCGATGCACATATTTTTTCTCAAAAACGGTAAGTCTGGCGTGGTTTTGACCATAACAAGATTTGTAGAGGCATTCATTACGAACATTTTAAACCAAAAATCTTAATTCTAGGCCTAGTAGTTTCCGAGAAAATGGAAATAAACCAAATTATGCCATACTTTTAGCTGAAAATATGTAAAAATATGTATGTTATTGTGCGATACACATATTTTTTCTCAAAAACGGTAAGTCTGGCGTGGTTTTGACCATAACAAGATTTGTAGAGGCATTCATTACGAACATTTTAAACCAAAAATCTTAATTCTAGGCCTAGTAGTTTCCGAGAAAATGAAAATAAACCAAATTATGCCATACTTTTAGCTAAAAATATGTATGTTATTGTGCGATGCACATATTTTTTCTCAAAAACGGTAAGTCTGGCGTGGTTTTGACCATAACAAGATTTGTAGAGGCATTCATTACGAACATTTTAAACCAAAAATCTTAATTCTAGGCCTAGTAGTTTCCGAGAAAATGGAAATAAACCAAATTATGCCATACTTTTAGCTGAAAATATGTAAAAATATGTATGTTATTGTGCGATGCACATATTTTTTCTCAAAAACGGTAAGTCTGGCGTGGTTTTGACCATAACAAGATTTGTAGAGGCATTCATTACGAACATTTTAAACCAAAAATCTTAATTCTAGGCCTAGTAGTTTCCGAGAAAATGGAAATAAACCAAATTATGCCATACTTTTAGCTGAAAATATGTAAAAATATGTATGTTATTGTGCGATACACATATTTTTTCTCAAAAACGGTAAGTCTGGCGTGGTTTTGACCATAACAAGATTTGTAGAGGCATTCATTACGAACATTTTAAACCAAAAATCTTAATTCTAGGCCTAGTAGTTTCCGAGAAAATGGAAATAAACCAAATTATGCCATACTTTTAGCTGAAAATATGTAAAAATATGTATGTTATTGTGCGATGCACATATTTTTTCTCAAAAACGGTAAGTCTGGCGTGGTTTTGACCATAACAAGATTTGTAGAGGCATTCATTACGAACATTTTAAACCAAAAATCTTAATTCTAGGCCTAGTAGTTTCCGAGAAAATGGAAATAAACCAAATTATGCCATACTTTTAGCTAAAAATATGTATGTTATTGTGCGATGCACATATTTTTTCTCAAAAAGGGTAAGTCTGGCGTGGTTTTGACCATAACAAGATTTGTAGAGGCATTCATTACGAACATTTTAAACCAAAAATCTTAATTCTAGGCCTAGTAGTTTCCGAGAAAATGGAAATAAACCAAATTATGCCATACTTTTAGCTAAAAATATGTAAAAATATGTATGTTATTGTGCGATACACATATTTTTTCTCAAAAACGGTAAGTCTGTCGTGGTTTTGACCATAACAAGATTTGTAGAGGCATTCATTACGAACATTTTAAACCAAAAATCTTAATTCTAGGCCTAGTAGTTTCCGAGAAAATGGAAATAAACCAAATTATGCCATACTTTTAGCTGAAAATATGTAAAAATATGTATGTTATTGTGCGATGCACATATTTTTTCTCAAAAACGGTAAGTCTGGCGTGGTTTTGACCATAACAAGATTTGTAGAGGCATTCATTACGAACATTTTAAACCAAAAATCTTAATTCTAGGCCTAGTAGTTTCCGAGAAAATGAAAATAAACCAAATTATGCCATACTTTTAGCTAAAAATATGTATGTTATTGTGCGATGCACATATTTTTTCTCAAAAACGGTAAGTCTGGCGTGGTTTTGACCATAACAAGATTTGTAGAGGCATTCATTACGAACATTTTAAACCAAAAATCTTAATTCTAGGCCTAGTAGTTTCCGAGAAAATGGAAATAAACCAAATTATGCCATACTTTTAGCTGAAAATATGTAAAAATATGTATGTTATTGTGCGATACACATATTTTTTCTCAAAAACGGTAAGTCTGGCGTGGTTTTGACCATAACAAGATTTGTAGAGGCATTCATTACGAACATTTTAAACCAAAAATCTTAATTCTAGGCCTAGTAGTTTCCGAGAAAATGAAAATAAACCAAATTATGCTATACTTTTAGCTAAAAATATGTATGTTATTGTGCGATGCACATATTTTTTCTCAAAAAGGGTAAGTCTGGCGTGGTTTTGACCATAACAAGATTTGTAGAGGCATTCATTACGAACATTTTAAACCAAAAATCTTAATTCTAGGCCTAGTAGTTTCCGAGAAAATGGAAATAAACCAAATTATGCCATACTTTTAGCTAAAAATATGTATGTTATTGTGCGATGCACATATTTTTTCTCAAAAACGGTAAGTCTGGCGTGGTTTTGACCATAACAAGATTTGTAGAGGCATTCATTACGAACATTTTAAACCAAAAATCTTAATTCTAGGCCTAGTAGTTTCCGAGAAAATGGAAATAAACCAAATTATGCCATACTTTTAGCTAAAAATATGTATGTTATTGTGCGATGCACATATTTTTTCTCAAAAACGGTAAGTCTGGCGTGGTTTTGACCGTAACAAGATTTGTAGAGGCATTCATTACGAACATTTTAAACCAAAAATCTTAATTCTAGGCCTAGTAGTTTCCGAGAAAATGGAAATAAACCAAATTATGCCATACTTTTAGCTGAAAATATGTAAAAATATGTATGTTATTGTGCGATACACATATTTTTTCTCAAAAACGGTAAGTCTGGCGTGGTTTTGACCATAACAAGATTTGTAGAGGCATTCATTACGAACATTTTAAACCAAAAATCTTAATTCTAGGCCTAGTAGTTTCCGAGAAAATGGAAATAAACCAAATTATGCCATACTTTTAGCTAAAAATATGTATGTTATTGTGCGATGCACATATTTTTTCTCAAAAACGGTAAGTCTGGCGTGGTTTTGACCATAACAAGATTTGTAGAGGCATTCATTACGAACATTTTAAACCAAAAATCTTAATTCTAGGCCTAGTAGTTTCCGAGAAAATGGAAATAAACCAAATTATGCCATACTTTTAGCTGAAAATATGTAAAAATATGTATGTTATTGTGCGATACACATATTTTTTCTCAAAAACGGTAAGTCTGGCGTGGTTTTGACCATAACAAGATTTGTAGAGGCATTCATTACGAACATTTTAAACCAAAAATCTTAATTCTAGGCCTAGTAGTTTCCGAGAAAATGGAAATAAACCAAATTATGCCATACTTTTAGCTGAAAATATGTAAAAATATGTATGTTATTGTGCGATACACATATTTTTTCTCAAAAACGGTAAGTCTGGCGTGGTTTTGACCATAACAAGATTTGTAGAGGCATTCATTACGAACATTTTAAACCAAAAATCTTAATTCTAGGCCTAGTAGTTTCCGAGAAAATGGAAATAAACCAAATTATGCCATACTTTTAGCTAAAAATATGTATGTTATTGTGCGATGCACATATTTTTTCTCAAAAACGGTAAGTCTGGCGTGGTTTTGACCATAACAAGATTTGTAGAGGCATTCATTACGAACATTTTAAACCAAAAATCTTAATTCTAGGCCTAGTAGTTTCCGAGAAAATGGAAATAAACCAAATTATGCCATACTTTTAGCTGAAAATATGTAAAAATATGTATGTTATTGTGCGATACACATATTTTTTCTCAAAAACGGTAAGTCTGGCGTGGTTTTGACCATAACAAGATTTGTAGAGGCATTCATTACGAACATTTTAAACTAAAAATCTTAATTCTAGGCCTAGTAGTTTCCGAGAAAATGGAAATAAACCAAATTATGCCATACTTTTAGCTGAAAATATGTAAAAATATGTATGTTATTGTGCGATGCACATATTTTTTCTCAAAAACGGTAAGTCTGGCGTGGTTTTGACCATAACAAGATTTGTAGAGGCATTCATTACGAACATTTTAAACCAAAAATCTTAATTCTAGGCCTAGTAGTTTCCGAGAAAATGAAAATAAACCAAATTATGCCATACTTTTAGCTAAAAATATGTATGTTATTGTGCGATGCACATATTTTTTCTCAAAAAGGGTAAGTCTGGCGTGGTTTTGACCATAACAAGATTTGTAGAGGCATTCATTACGAACATTTTAAACCAAAAATCTTAATTCTAGGCCTAGTAGTTTCCGAGAAAATGGAAATAAACCAAATTATGCCATACTTTTAGCTAAAAATATGTATGTTATTGTGCGATGCACATATTTTTTCTCAAAAACGGTAAGTCTGGCGTGGTTTTGACCATAACAAGATTTGTAGAGGCATTCATTACGAACATTTTAAACCAAAAATCTTAATTCTAGGCCTAGTAGTTTCCGAGAAAATGGAAATAAACCAAATTATGCCATACTTTTAGCTAAAAATATGTATGTTATTGTGCGATGCACATATTTTTTCTCAAAAACGGTAAGTCTGGCGTGGTTTTGACCGTAACAAGATTTGTAGAGGCATTCATTACGAACATTTTAAACCAAAAATCTTAATTCTAGGCCTAGTAGTTTCCGAGAAAATGGAAATAAACCAAATTATGCCATACTTTTAGCTGAAAATATGTAAAAATATGTATGTTATTGTGCGATACACATATTTTTTCTCAAAAACGGTAAGTCTGGCGTGGTTTTGACCATAACAAGATTTGTAGAGGCATTCATTACGAACATTTTAAACCAAAAATCTTAATTCTAGGCCTAGTAGTTTCCGAGAAAATGGAAATAAACCAAATTATGCCATACTTTTAGCTAAAAATATGTATGTTATTGTGCGATGCACATATTTTTTCTCAAAAACGGTAAGTCTGGCGTGGTTTTGACCATAACAAGATTTGTAGAGGCATTCATTACGAACATTTTAAACCAAAAATCTTAATTCTAGGCCTAGTAGTTTCCGAGAAAATGGAAATAAACCAAATTATGCCATACTTTTAGCTGAAAATATGTAAAAATATGTATGTTATTGTGCGATACACATATTTTTTCTCAAAAACGGTAAGTCTGGCGTGGTTTTGACCATAACAAGATTTGTAGAGGCATTCATTACGAACATTTTAAACCAAAAATCTTAATTCTAGGCCTAGTAGTTTCCGAGAAAATGGAAATAAACCAAATTATGCCATACTTTTAGCTGAAAATATGTAAAAATATGTATGTTATTGTGCGATACACATATTTTTTCTCAAAAACGGTAAGTCTGGCGTGGTTTTGACCATAACAAGATTTGTAGAGGCATTCATTACGAACATTTTAAACCAAAAATCTTAATTCTAGGCCTAGTAGTTTCCGAGAAAATGGAAATAAACCAAATTATGCCATACTTTTAGCTAAAAATATGTATGTTATTGTGCGATGCACATATTTTTTCTCAAAAACGGTAAGTCTGGCGTGGTTTTGACCATAACAAGATTTGTAGAGGCATTCATTACGAACATTTTAAACCAAAAATCTTAATTCTAGGCCTAGTAGTTTCCGAGAAAATGGAAATAAACCAAATTATGCCATACTTTTAGCTGAAAATATGTAAAAATATGTATGTTATTGTGCGATACACATATTTTTTCTCAAAAACGGTAAGTCTGGCGTGGTTTTGACCATAACAAGATTTGTAGAGGCATTCATTACGAACATTTTAAACTAAAAATCTTAATTCTAGGCCTAGTAGTTTCCGAGAAAATGGAAATAAACCAAATTATGCCATACTTTTAGCTGAAAATATGTAAAAATATGTATGTTATTGTGCGATGCACATATTTTTTCTCAAAAACGGTAAGTCTGGCGTGGTTTTGACCATAACAAGATTTGTAGAGGCATTCATTACGAACATTTTAAACCAAAAATCTTAATTCTAGGCCTAGTAGTTTCCGAGAAAATGAAAATAAACCAAATTATGCCATACTTTTAGCTAAAAATATGTATGTTATTGTGCGATGCACATATTTTTTCTCAAAAACGGTAAGTCTGGCGTGGTTTTGACCATAACAAGATTTGTAGAGGCATTCATTACGAACATTTTAAACCAAAAATCTTAATTCTAGGCCTAGTAGTTTCCGAGAAAATGGAAATAAACCAAATTATGCCATACTTTTAGCTGAAAATATGTAAAAATATGTATGTTATTGTGCGATACACATATTTTTTCTCAAAAACGGTAAGTCTGGCGTGGTTTTGACCATAACAAGATTTGTAGAGGCATTCATTACGAACATTTTAAACCAAAAATCTTAATTCTAGGCCTAGTAGTTTCCGAGAAAATGAAAATAAACCAAATTATGCCATACTTTTAGCTAAAAATATGTATGTTATTGTGCGATGCACATATTTTTTCTCAAAAAGGGTAAGTCTGGCGTGGTTTTGACCATAACAAGATTTGTAGAGGCATTCATTACGAACATTTTAAACCAAAAATCTTAATTCTAGGCCTAGTAGTTTCCGAGAAAATGGAAATAAACCAAATTATGCCATACTTTTAGCTGAAAATATGTAAAAATATGTATGTTATTGTGCGATACACATATTTTTTCTCAAAAACGGTAAGTCTGGCGTGGTTTTGACCATAACAAGATTTGTAGAGGCATTCATTACGAACATTTTAAACCAAAAATCTTAATTCTAGGCCTAGTAGTTTCCGAGAAAATGAAAATAAACCAAATTATGCCATACTTTTAGCTAAAAATATGTATGTTATTGTGCGATGCACATATTTTTTCTCAAAAAGGGTAAGTCTGGCGTGGTTTTGACCATAACAAGATTTGTAGAGGCATTCATTACGAACATTTTAAACCAAAAATCTTAATTCTAGGCCTAGTAGTTTCCGAGAAAATGGAAATAAACCAAATTATGCCATACTTTTAGCTAAAAATATGTATGTTATTGTGCGATGCACATATTTTTTCTCAAAAACGGTAAGTCTGGCGTGGTTTTGACCATAACAAGATTTGTAGAGGCATTCATTACGAACATTTTAAACCAAAAATCTTAATTCTAGGCCTAGTAGTTTCCGAGAAAATGGAAATAAACCAAATTATGCCATACTTTTAGCTAAAAATATGTATGTTATTGTGCGATGCACATATTTTTTCTCAAAAACGGTAAGTCTGGCGTGGTTTTGACCATAACAAGATTTGTAGAGGCATTCATTACGAACATTTTAAACCAAAAATCTTAATTCTAGGCCTAGTAGTTTCCGAGAAAATGGAAATAAACCAAATTATGCCATACTTTTAGCTAAAAATATGTATGTTATTGTGCGATGCACATATTTTTTCTCAAAAACGGTAAGTCTGGCGTGGTTTTGACCATAACAAGATTTGTAGAGGCATTCATTACGAACATTTTAAACCAAAAATCTTAATTCTAGGCCTAGTAGTTTCCGAGAAAATGGAAATAAACCAAATTATGCCATACTTTTAGCTAAAAATATGTATGTTATTGTGCGATGCACATATTTTTTCTCAAAAACGGTAAGTCTGGCGTGGTTTTGACCATAACAAGATTTGTAGAGGCATTCATTACGAACATTTTAAACCAAAAATCTTAATTCTAGGCCTAGTAGTTTCCGAGAAAATGGAAATAAACCAAATTATGCCATACTTTTAGCTGAAAATATGTAAAAATATGTATGTTATTGTGCGATACACATATTTTTTCTCAAAAACGGTAAGTCTGGCGTGGTTTTGACCATAACAAGATTTGTAGAGGCATTCATTACGAACATTTTAAACCAAAAATCTTAATTCTAGGCCTAGTAGTTTCCGAGAAAATGGAAATAAACCAAATTATGCCATACTTTTAGCTGAAAATATGTAAAAATATGTATGTTATTGTGCGATACACATATTTTTTCTCAAAAACGGTAAGTCTGGCGTGGTTTTGACCATAACAAGATTTGTAGAGGCATTCATTACGAACATTTTAAACCAAAAATCTTAATTCTAGGCCTAGTAGTTTCCGAGAAAATGGAAATAAACCAAATTATGCCATACTTTTAGCTAAAAATATGTATGTTATTGTGCGATGCACATATTTTTTCTCAAAAACGGTAAGTCTGGCGTGGTTTTGACCATAACAAGATTTGTAGAGGCATTCATTACGAACATTTTAAACCAAAAATCTTAATTCTAGGCCTAGTAGTTTCCGAGAAAATGGAAATAAACCAAATTATGCCATACTTTTAGCTGAAAATATGTAAAAATATGTATGTTATTGTGCGATACACATATTTTTTCTCAAAAACGGTAAGTCTGGCGTGGTTTTGACCATAACAAGATTTGTAGAGGCATTCATTACGAACATTTTAAACCAAAAATCTTAATTCTAGGCCTAGTAGTTTCCGAGAAAATGAAAATAAACCAAATTATGCCATACTTTTAGCTAAAAATATGTATGTTATTGTGCGATGCACATATTTTTTCTCAAAAACGGTAAGTCTGGCGTGGTTTTGACCATAACAAGATTTGTAGAGGCATTCATTACGAATATTTTAAACCAAAAATCTTAATTCTAGGCCTAGTAGTTTCCGAGAAAATGAAAATAAACCAAATTATGCCATACTTTTAGCTAAAAATATGTATGTTATTGTGCGATGCACATATTTTTTCTCAAAAACGGTAAGTCTGGCGTGGTTTTGACCATAACAAGATTTGTAGAGGCATTCATTACGAACATTTTAAACCAAAAATCTTAATTCTAGGCCTAGTAGTTTCCGAGAAAATGAAAATAAACCAAATTATGCCATACTTTTAGCTAAAAATATGTATGTTATTGTGCGATGCACATATTTTTTCTCAAAAACGGTAAGTCTGGCGTGGTTTTGACCATAACAAGATTTGTAGAGGCATTCATTACGAACATTTTAAACCAAAAATCTTAATTCTAGGCCTAGTAGTTTCCGAGAAAATGGAAATAAACCAAATTATGCCATACTTTTAGCTGAAAATATGTAAAAATATGTATGTTATTGTGCGATACACATATTTTTTCTCAAAAACGGTAAGTCTGGCGTGGTTTTGACCATAACAAGATTTGTAGAGGCATTCATTACGAACATTTTAAACCAAAAATCTTAATTCTAGGCCTAGTAGTTTCCGAGAAAATGGAAATAAACCAAATTATGCCATACTTTTAGCTGAAAATATGTAAAAATATGTATGTTATTGTGCGATACACATATTTTTTCTCAAAAACGGTAAGTCTGGCGTGGTTTTGACCATAACAAGATTTGTAGAGGCATTCATTACGAACATTTTAAACCAAAAATTATGCCATACTTTTAGCTGAAAATATGTAAAAATATGTATGTTATTGTGCGATACACATATTTTTTCTCAAAAACGGTAAGTCTGGCGTGGTTTTGACCATAACAAGATTTGTAGAGGCATTCATTACGAACATTTTAAACCAAAAATCTTAATTCTAGGCCTAGTAGTTTCCGAGAAAATGGAAATAAACCAAATTATGCCATACTTTTAGCTAAAAATATGTATGTTATTGTGCGATGCACATATTTTTTCTCAAAAAGGGTAAGTCTGGCGTGGTTTTGACCATAACAAGATTTGTAGAGGCATTCATTACGAACATTTTAAACCAAAAATCTTAATTCTAGGCCTAGTAGTTTCCGAGAAAATGGAAATAAACCAAATTATGCCATACTTTTAGCTAAAAATATGTAAAAATATGTATGTTATTGTGCGATACACATATTTTTTCTCAAAAACGGTAAGTCTGTCGTGGTTTTGACCATAACAAGATTTGTAGAGGCATTCATTACGAACATTTTAAACCAAAAATCTTAATTCTAGGCCTACTAGTTTCCGAGAAAATGAAAATAAACCAAATTATGCCATACTTTTAGCTGAAAATATGTAAAAATATGTATGTTATTGTGCGATGCACATATTTTTTCTCAAAAACGGTAAGTCTGGCGTGGTTTTGACCATAACAAGATTTGTAGAGGCATTCATTACGAACATTTTAAACCAAAAATCTTAATTCTAGGCCTAGTAGTTTCCGAGAAAATGAAAATAAACCAAATTATGCCATACTTTTAGCTAAAAATATGTATGTTATTGTGCGATGCACATATTTTTTCTCAAAAACGGTAAGTCTGGCGTGGTTTTGACCATAACAAGATTTGTAGAGGCATTCATTACGAACATTTTAAACCAAAAATCTTAATTCTAGGCCTAGTAGTTTCCGAGAAAATGAAAATAAACCAAATTATGCCATACTTTTAGCTAAAAATATGTATGTTATTGTGCGATGCACATATTTTTTCTCAAAAAGGGTAAGTCTGGCGTGGTTTTGACCATAACAAGATTTATAGAGGCATTCATTACGAACATTTTAAACCAAAAATCTTAATTCTAGGCCTAGTAGTTTCCGAGAAAATGGAAATAAACCAAATTATGCCATACTTTTAGCTAAAAATATGTATGTTATTGTGCGATGCACATATTTTTTCTCAAAAACGGTAAGTCTGGCGTGGTTTTGACCATAACAAGATTTGTAGAGGCATTCATTACGAACATTTTAAACCAAAAATCTTAATTCTAGGCCTAGTAGTTTCCGAGAAAATGGAAATAAACCAAATTATGCCATACTTTTAGCTAAAAATATGTATGTTATTGTGCGATGCACATATTTTTTCTCAAAAACGGTAAGTCTGGCGTGGTTTTGACCATAACAAGATTTGTAGAGGCATTCATTACGAACATTTTAAACCAAAAATCTTAATTCTAGGCCTAGTAGTTTCCGAGAAAATGGAAATAAACCAAATTATGCCATACTTTTAGCTAAAAATATGTATGTTATTGTGCGATGCACATATTTTTTCTCAAAAACGGTAAGTCTGGCGTGGTTTTGACCATAACAAGATTTGTAGAGGCATTCATTACGAACATTTTAAACCAAAAATCTTAATTCTAGGCCTAGTAGTTTCCGAGAAAATGGAAATAAACCAAATTATGCCATACTTTTAGCTGAAAATATGTAAAAATATGTATGTTATTGTGCGATACACATATTTTTTCTCAAAAACGGTAATTCTGGCGTGGTTTTGACCATAACAAGATTTGTAGAGGCATTCATTACGAACATTTTAAACCAAAAATCTTAATTCTAGGCCTAGTAGTTTCCGAGAAAATGGAAATAAACCAAATTATGCCATACTTTTAGCTGAAAATATGTAAAAATATGTATGTTATTGTGCGATACACATATTTTTTCTCAAAAACGGTAAGTCTGGCGTGGTTTTGACCATAACAAGATTTGTAGAGGCATTCATTACGAACATTTTAAACCAAAAATCTTAATTCTAGGCCTAGTAGTTTCTGAGAAAATGGAAATAAACCAAATTATGCCATACTTTTAGCTAAAAATATGTATGTTATTGTGCGATGCACATATTTTTTCTCAAAAACGGTAAGTCTGGCGTGGTTTTGACCATAACAAGATTTGTAGAGGCATTCATTACGAACATTTTAAACCAAAAATCTTAATTCTAGGCCTAGTAGTTTCCGAGAAAATGGAAATAAACCAAATTATGCCATACTTTTAGCTGAAAATATGTAAAAATATGTATGTTATTGTGCGATACACATATTTTTTCTCAAAAACGGTAAGTCTGGCGTGGTTTTGACCATAACAAGATTTGTAGAGGCATTCATTACGAACATTTTAAACCAAAAATCTTAATTCTAGGCCTAGTAGTTTCCGAGAAAATGAAAATAAACCAAATTATGCCATACTTTTAGCTAAAAATATGTATGTTATTGTGCGATGCACATATTTTTTCTCAAAAACGGTAAGTCTGGCGTGGTTTTGACCATAACAAGATTTGTAGAGGCATTCATTACGAATATTTTAAACCAAAAATCTTAATTCTAGGCCTAGTAGTTTCCGAGAAAATGAAAATAAACCAAATTATGCCATACTTTTAGCTAAAAATATGTATGTTATTGTGCGATGCACATATTTTTTCTCAAAAACGGTAAGTCTGGCGTGGTTTTGACCATAACAAGATTTGTAGAGGCATTCATTACGAACATTTTAAACCAAAAATCTTAATTCTAGGCCTAGTAGTTTCCGAGAAAATGAAAATAAACCAAATTATGCCATACTTTTAGCTAAAAATATGTATGTTATTGTGCGATGCACATATTTTTTCTCAAAAACGGTAAGTCTGGCGTGGTTTTGACCATAACAAGATTTGTAGAGGCATTCATTACGAACATTTTAAACCAAAAATCTTAATTCTAGGCCTAGTAGTTTCCGAGAAAATGGAAATAAACCAAATTATGCCATACTTTTAGCTGAAAATATGTAAAAATATGTATGTTATTGTGCGATACACATATTTTTTCTCAAAAACGGTAAGTCTGGCGTGGTTTTGACCATAACAAGATTTGTAGAGGCATTCATTACGAACATTTTAAACCAAAAATCTTAATTCTAGGCCTAGTAGTTTCCGAGAAAATGGAAATAAACCAAATTATGCCATACTTTTAGCTGAAAATATGTAAAAATATGTATGTTATTGTGCGATACACATATTTTTTCTCAAAAACGGTAAGTCTGGCGTGGTTTTGACCATAACAAGATTTGTAGAGGCATTCATTACGAACATTTTAAACCAAAAATCTTAATTCTAGGCCTAGTAGTTTCCGAGAAAATGGAAATAAACCAAATTATGCCATACTTTTAGCTAAAAATATGTATGTTATTGTGCGATGCACATATTTTTTCTCAAAAACGGTAAGTCTGGCGTGGTTTTGACCATAACAAGATTTGTAGAGGCATTCATTACGAACATTTTAAACCAAAAATCTTAATTCTAGGCCTAGTAGTTTCCGAGAAAATGAAAATAAACCAAATTATGCCATACTTTTAGCTAAAAATATGTATGTTATTGTGCGATGCACATATTTTTTCTCAAAAACGGTAAGTCTGGCGTGGTTTTGACCATAACAAGATTTGTAGAGGCATTCATTACGAACATTTTAAACCAAAAATCTTAATTCTAGGCCTAGTAGTTTCCGAGAAAATGAAAATAAACCAAATTATGCCATACTTTTAGCTAAAAATATGTATGTTATTGTGCGATGCACATATTTTTTCTCAAAAACGGTAAGTCTGGCGTGGTTTTGACCATAACAAGAATTGTAGAGGCATTCATTACGAACATTTTAAACCAAAAATCTTAATTCTAGGCCTAGTAGTTTCCGAGAAAATGGAAATAAACCAAATTATGCCATACTTTTAGCTAAAAATATGTATGTTATTGTGCGATGCACATATTTTTTCTCAAAAACGGTAAGTCTGGCGTGGTTTTGACCATAACAAGATTTGTAGAGGCATTCATTACGAACATTTTAAACCAAAAATCTTAATTCTAGGCCTAGTAGTTTCCGAGAAAATGGAAATAAACCAAATTATGCCATACTTTTAGCTAAAAATATGTATGTTATTGTGCGATGCACATATTTTTTCTCAAAAACGGTAAGTCTGGCGTGGTTTTGACCATAACAAGATTTGTAGAGGCATTCATTACGAACATTTTAAACCAAAAATCTTAATTCTAGGCCTAGTAGTTTCCGAGAAAATGGAAATAAACCAAATTATGCCATACTTTTAGCTGAAAATATGTAAAAATATGTATGTTATTGTGCGATACACATATTTTTTCTCAAAAACGGTAAGTCTGGCGTGGTTTTGACCATAACAAGATTTGTAGAGGCATTCATTACGAACATTTTAAACCAAAAATCTTAATTCTAGGCCTAGTAGTTTCCGAGAAAATGGAAATAAACCAAATTATGCCATACTTTTAGCTGAAAATATGTAAAAATATGTATGTTATTGTGCGATACACATATTTTTTCTCAAAAACGGTAAGTCTGGCGTGGTTTTGACCATAACAAGATTTGTAGAGGCATTCATTACGAACATTTTAAACCAAAAATCTTAATTCTAGGCCTAGTAGTTTCCGAGAAAATGGAAATAAACCAAATTATGCCATACTTTTAGCTAAAAATATGTATGTTATTGTGCGATGCACATATTTTTTCTCAAAAACGGTAAGTCTGGCGTGGTTTTGACCATAACAAGATTTGTAGAGGCATTCATTACGAACATTTTAAACCAAAAATCTTAATTCTAGGCCTAGTAGTTTCCGAGAAAATGGAAATAAACCAAATTATGCCATACTTTTAGCTGAAAATATGTAAAAATATGTATGTTATTGTGCGATACACATATTTTTTCTCAAAAACGGTAAGTCTGGCGTGGTTTTGACCATAACAAGATTTGTAGAGGCATTCATTACGAACATTTTAAACCAAAAATCTTAATTCTAGGCCTAGTAGTTTCCGAGAAAATGAAAATAAACCAAATTATGCCATACTTTTAGCTAAAAATATGTATGTTATTGTGCGATGCACATATTTTTTCTCAAAAACGGTAAGTCTGGCGTGGTTTTGACTATAACAAGATTTGTAGAGGCATTCATTACGAACATTTTAAACCAAAAATCTTAATTCTAGGCCTAGTAGTTTCCGAGAAAATGAAAATAAACCAAATTATGCCATACTTTTAGCTAAAAATATGTATGTTATTGTGCGATGCACATATTTTTTCTCAAAAACGGTAAGTCTGGCGTGGTTTTGACCATAACAAGATTTGTAGAGGCATTCATTACGAACATTTTAAACCAAAAATCTTAATTCTAGGCCTAGTAGTTTCCGAGAAAATGGAAATAAACCAAATTATGCCATACTTTTAGCTGAAAATATGTAAAAATATGTATGTTATTGTGCGATACACATATTTTTTCTCAAAAACGGTAAGTCTGGCGTGGTTTTGACCATAATAAGATTTGTAGAGGCATTCATTACGAACATTTTAAACCAAAAATCTTAATTCTAGGCCTAGTAGTTTCCGAGAAAATGGAAATAAACCAAATTATGCCATACTTTTAGCTGAAAATATGTAAAAATATGTATGTTATTGTGCGATACACATATTTTTTCTCAAAAACGGTAAGTCTGGCGTGGTTTTGACCATAACAAGATTTGTAGAGGCATTCATTACGAACATTTTAAACCAAAAATCTTAATTCTAGGCCTAGTAGTTTCCGAGAAAATGGAAATAAACCAAATTATGCCATACTTTTAGCTAAAAATATGTATGTTATTGTGCGATGCACATATTTTTTCTCAAAAAGGGTAAGTCTGGCGTGGTTTTGACCATAACAAGATTTGTAGAGGCATTCATTACGAACATTTTAAACCAAAAATCTTAATTCTAGGCCTAGTAGTTTCCGAGAAAATGGAAATAAACCAAATTATGCCATACTTTTAGCTAAAAATATGTATGTTATTGTGCGATGCACATATTTTTTCTCAAAAACGGTAAGTCTGGCGTGGTTTTGACCATAACAAGATTTGTAGAGGCATTCATTACGAACATTTTAAACCAAAAATCTTAATTCTAGGCCTAGTAGTTTCCGAGAAAATGGAAATAAACCAAATTATGCCATACTTTTAGCTAAAAATATGTATGTTATTGTGCGATGCACATATTTTTTCTCAAAAACGGTAAGTCTGGCGTGGTTTTGACCATAACAAGATTTGTAGAGGCATTCATTACGAACATTTTAAACCAAAAATCTTAATTCTAGGCCTAGTAGTTTCCGAGAAAATGGAAATAAACCAAATTATGCCATACTTTTAGCTAAAAATATGTATGTTATTGTGCGATGCACATATTTTTTCTCAAAAAGGGTAAGTCTGGCGTGGTTTTGACCATAACAAGATTTGTAGAGGCATTCATTACGAACATTTTAAACCAAAAATCTTAATTCTAGGCCTAGTAGTTTCCGAGAAAATGAAAATAAACCAAATTATGCCATACTTTTAGCTAAAAATATGTATGTTATTGTGCGATGCACATATTTTTTCTCAAAAACGGTAAGTCTGGCGTGGTTTTGATCATAACAAGATTTGTAGAGGCATTCATTACGAACATTTTAAACCAAAAATCTTAATTCTAGGCCTAGTAGTTTCCGAGAAAATGGAAATAAACCAAATTATGCCATACTTTTAGCTGAAAATATGTAAAAATATGTATGTTATTGTGCGATACACATATTTTTTCTCAAAAACGGTAAGTCTGGCGTGGTTTTGACCATAACAAGATTTGTAGAGGCATTCATTACGAACATTTTAAACCAAAAATCTTAATTCTAGGCCTAGTAGTTTCCGAGAAAATGAAAATAAACCAAATTATGCCATACTTTTAGCTAAAAATATGTATGTTATTGTGCGATGCACATATTTTTTCTCAAAAACGGTAAGTCTGGCGTGGTTTTGACCATAACAAGATTTGTAGAGGCATTCATTACGAACATTTTAAACCAAAAATCTTAATTCTAGGCCTAGTAGTTTCCGAGAAAATGAAAATAAACCAAATTATGCCATACTTTTAGCTAAAAATATGTATGTTATTGTGCGATGCACATATTTTTTCTCAAAAACGGTAAGTCTGGCGTGGTTTTGACCATAACAAGATTTGTAGAGGCATTCATTACGAACATTTTAAACCAAAAATCTTAATTCTAGGCCTAGTAGTTTCCGAGAAAATGGAAATAAACCAAATTATGCCATACTTTTAGCTAAAAATATGTATGTTATTGTGCGATGCACATATTTTTTCTCAAAAACGGTAAGTCTGGCGTGGTTTTGACCATAACAAGATTTGTAGAGGCATTCATTACGAACATTTTAAACCAAAAATCTTAATTCTAGGCCTAGTAGTTTCCGAGAAAATGGAAATAAACCAAATTATGCCATACTTTTAGCTAAAAATATGTATGTTATTGTGCGATGCACATATTTTTTCTCAAAAACGGTAAGTCTGGCGTGGTTTTGACCATAACAAGATTTGTAGAGGCATTCATTACGAACATTTTAAACCAAAAATCTTAATTCTAGGCCTAGTAGTTTCCGAGAAAATGGAAATAAACCAAATTATGCCATACTTTTAGCTGAAAATATGTAAAAATATGTATGTTATTGTGCGATACACATATTTTTTCTCAAAAACGGTAAGTCTGGCGTGGTTTTGACCATAACAAGATTTGTAGAGGCATTCATTACGAACATTTTAAACCAAAAATCTTAATTCTAGGCCTAGTAGTTTCCGAGAAAATGAAAATAAACCAAATTATGCCATACTTTTAGCTAAAAATATGTATGTTATTGTGCGATGCACATATTTTTTCTCAAAAACGGTAAGTCTGGCGTGGTTTTGACCATAACAAGATTTGTAGAGGCATTCATTACGAACATTTTAAACCAAAAATCTTAATTCTAGGCCTAGTAGTTTCCGAGAAAATGAAAATAAACCAAATTATGCCATACTTTTAGCTAAAAATATGTATGTTATTGTGCGATGCACATATTTTTTCTCAAAAACGGTAAGTCTGGCGTGGTTTTGACCATAACAAGATTTGTAGAGGCATTCATTACGAACATTTTAAACCAAAAATCTTAATTCTAGGCCTAGTAGTTTCCGAGAAAATGGAAATAAACCAAATTATGCCATACTTTTAGCTAAAAATATGTATGTTATTGTGCGATGCACATATTTTTTCTCAAAAACGGTAAGTCTGGCGTGGTTTTGACCATAACAAGATTTGTAGAGGCATTCATTACGAACATTTTAAACCAAAAATCTTAATTCTAGGCCTAGTAGTTTCCGAGAAAATGGAAATAAACCAAATTATGCCATACTTTTAGCTGAAAATATGTAAAAATATGTATGTTATTGTGCGATACACATATTTTTTCTCAAAAACGGTAAGTCTGGCGTGGTTTTGACCATAACAAGATTTGTAGAGGCATTCATTACGAACATTTTAAACCAAAAATCTTAATTCTAGGCCTAGTAGTTTCCGAGAAAATGGAAATAAACCAAATTATGCCATACTTTTAGCTGAAAATATGTAAAAATATGTATGTTATTGTGCGATGCACATATTTTTTCTCAAAAACGGTAAGTCTGGCGTGGTTTTGACCATAACAAGATTTGTAGAGGCATTCATTACGAACATTTTAAACCAAAAATCTTAATTCTAGGCCTAGTAGTTTCCGAGAAAATGAAAATAAACCAAATTATGCCATACTTTTAGCTAAAAATATGTATGTTATTGTGCGATGCACATATTTTTTCTCAAAAACGGTAAGTCTGGCGTGGTTTTGACCATAACAAGATTTGTAGAGGCATTCATTACGAACATTTTAAACCAAAAATCTTAATTCTAGGCCTAGTAGTTTCCGAGAAAATGGAAATAAACCAAATTATGCCATACTTTTAGCTAAAAATATGTATGTTATTGTGCGATGCACATATTTTTTCTCAAAAACGGTAAGTCTGGCGTGGTTTTGACCATAACAAGATTTGTAGAGGCATTCATTACGAACATTTTAAACCAAAAATCTTAATTCTAGGCCTAGTAGTTTCCGAGAAAATGAAAATAAACCAAATTATGCCATACTTTTAGCTAAAAATATGTATGTTATTGTGCGATGCACATATTTTTTCTCAAAAACGGTAAGTCTGGCGTGGTTTTGATCATAACAAGATTTGTAGAGGCATTCATTACGAACATTTTAAACCAAAAATCTTAATTCTAGGCCTAGTAGTTTCCGAGAAAATGGAAATAAACCAAATTATGCCATACTTTTAGCTGAAAATATGTAAAAATATGTATGTTATTGTGCGATACACATATTTTTTCTCAAAAACGGTAAGTCTGGCGTGGTTTTGACCATAACAAGATTTGTAGAGGCATTCATTACGAACATTTTAAACCAAAAATCTTAATTCTAGGCCTAGTAGTTTCCGAGAAAATGAAAATAAACCAAATTATGCCATACTTTTAGCTAAAAATATGTATGTTATTGTGCGATGCACATATTTTTTCTCAAAAACGGTAAGTCTGGCGTGGTTTTGACCATAACAAGATTTGTAGAGGCATTCATTACGAACATTTTAAACCAAAAATCTTAATTCTAGGCCTAGTAGTTTCCGAGAAAATGAAAATAAACCAAATTATGCCATACTTTTAGCTAAAAATATGTATGTTATTGTGCGATGCACATATTTTTTCTCAAAAACGGTAAGTCTGGCGTGGTTTTGACCATAACAAGATTTGTAGAGGCATTCATTACGAACATTTTAAACCAAAAATCTTAATTCTAGGCCTAGTAGTTTCCGAGAAAATGGAAATAAACCAAATTATGCCATACTTTTAGCTAAAAATATGTATGTTATTGTGCGATGCACATATTTTTTCTCAAAAACGGTAAGTCTGGCGTGGTTTTGACCATAACAAGATTTGTAGAGGCATTCATTACGAACATTTTAAACCAAAAATCTTAATTCTAGGCCTAGTAGTTTCCGAGAAAATGGAAATAAACCAAATTATGCCATACTTTTAGCTAAAAATATGTATGTTATTGTGCGATGCACATATTTTTTCTCAAAAACGGTAAGTCTGGCGTGGTTTTGACCATAACAAGATTTGTAGAGGCATTCATTACGAACATTTTAAACCAAAAATCTTAATTCTAGGCCTAGTAGTTTCCGAGAAAATGGAAATAAACCAAATTATGCCATACTTTTAGCTGAAAATATGTAAAAATATGTATGTTATTGTGCGATACACATATTTTTTCTCAAAAACGGTAAGTCTGGCGTGGTTTTGACCATAACAAGATTTGTAGAGGCATTCATTACGAACATTTTAAACCAAAAATCTTAATTCTAGGCCTAGTAGTTTCCGAGAAAATGAAAATAAACCAAATTATGCCATACTTTTAGCTAAAAATATGTATGTTATTGTGCGATGCACATATTTTTTCTCAAAAACGGTAAGTCTGGCGTGGTTTTGACCATAACAAGATTTGTAGAGGCATTCATTACGAACATTTTAAACCAAAAATCTTAATTCTAGGCCTAGTAGTTTCCGAGAAAATGAAAATAAACCAAATTATGCCATACTTTTAGCTAAAAATATGTATGTTATTGTGCGATGCACATATTTTTTCTCAAAAACGGTAAGTCTGGCGTGGTTTTGACCATAACAAGATTTGTAGAGGCATTCATTACGAACATTTTAAACCAAAAATCTTAATTCTAGGCCTAGTAGTTTCCGAGAAAATGGAAATAAACCAAATTATGCCATACTTTTAGCTAAAAATATGTATGTTATTGTGCGATGCACATATTTTTTCTCAAAAACGGTAAGTCTGGGCGTGGTTTTGACCATAACAAGATTTGTAGAGGCATTCATTACGAACATTTTAAACCAAAAATCTTAATTCTAGGCCTAGTAGTTTCCGAGAAAATGGAAATAAACCAAATTATGCCATACTTTTAGCTGAAAATATGTAAAAATATGTATGTTATTGTGCGATACACATATTTTTTCTCAAAAACGGTAAGTCTGGGCGTGGTTTTGACCATAACAAGATTTGTAGAGGCATTCATTACGAACATTTTAAACCAAAAATCTTAATTCTAGGCCTAGTAGTTTCCGAGAAAATGGAAATAAACCAAATTATGCCCATACTTTTAGCTGAAAATATGTAAAAATATGTATGTTATTGTGCGATGCACATATTTTTTCTCAAAAACGGTAAGTCTGGCGTGGTTTTGACCATAACAAGATTTGTAGAGGCATTCATTACGAACATTTTAAACCAAAAATCTTAATTCTAGGCCTAGTAGTTTCCGAGAAAATGAAAATAAACCAAATTATGCCATACTTTTAGCTAAAAATATGTATGTTATTGTGCGATGCACATATTTTTTTCTCAAAAACGGTAAGTCTTGGCGTGGTTTTGACCATAACAAGATTTGTAGAGGCATTCATTACGAACATTTTAAACCAAAAATCTTAATTCTAGGCCTAGTAGTTTCCGAGAAAATGGAAATAAACCAAATTATGCCATACTTTTAGCTAAAAATATGTATGTTATTGTGCGATGCACATATTTTTTCTCAAAAACGGTAAGTCTGGCGTGGTTTTGACCATAACAAGATTTGTAGAGGCATTCATTACGAACATTTTAAACCAAAAATCTTAATTCTAGGCCTAGTAGTTTCCGAGGAAAATGGAAATAAACCAAAATATGCCATACTTTTAGCTAAAAATATGTATGTTATTGTGCGATGCACATATTTTTTCTCAAAAAGGGTAAGTCTGGCGTGGTTTTGACCATAACAAGATTTGTAGAGGCATTCATTACGAACATTTTAAACCAAAAAATCTTAATTCTAGGCCTAGTAGTTTCCGAGAAAATGAAAATAAACCAAATTATGCCATACTTTTAGCTGAAAATATGTAAAAATATGTATGTTATTGTGCGATACACATATTTTTTCTCAAAAACGGTAAGTCTGGCGTGGTTTTGACCATAACAAGATTTGTAGAGGCATTCATTACGAACATTTTAAACCAAAAATCTTAATTCTAGGCCTAGTAGTTTCCGAGAAAATGAAAATAAACCAAATTATGCCATACTTTTAGCTAAAAATATGTATGTTATTGTGCGATGCACATATTTTTTCTCAAAAACGGTAAGTCTGGCGTGGTTTTGACCATAACAAGATTTGTAGAGGCATTCATTACGAACATTTTAAACCAAAAATCTTAATTCTAGGCCTAGTAGTTTCCGAGAAAATGAAAATAAACAAAATTATGCCATACTTTTAGCTAAAAATATGTATGTTATTGTGCGATGCACATATTTTTTCTCAAAAAACGGTAAGTCTGGCGTGGTTTTGACCATAACAAGATTTGTAGAGGCATTCATTACGAACATTTTAAACCAAAAATCTTAATTCTAGGCCTAGTAGTTTCCGAGAAAATGGAAATAAACCAAATTATGCCATACTTTTAGCTAAAAATATGTATGTTATTGTGCGATGCACATATTTTTTCTCAAAAAACGGTAAGTCTGGCGTGGTTTTGACCATAACAAGATTTGTAGAGGCATTCATTACGAACATTTTAAACCAAAAATCTTAATTCTAGGCCTAGTAGTTTCCGAGAAAATGGAAATAAACCAAATTATGCCATACTTTTAGCTAAAAATATGTATGTTATTGTGCGATGCACATATTTTTTCTCAAAAACGGTAAGTCTGGCGTGGTTTTGACCATAACAAGATTTGTAGAGGCATTCATTACGAACATTTTAAACCAAAAATCTTAATTCTAGGCCTAGTAGTTTCCGAGAAAATGGAAATAAACCAAATTATGCCATACTTTTAGCTAAAAATATGTATGTTATTGTGCGATGCACATAATTTTTTTCTCAAAAACGGTAAGTCTGGCGTGGTTTTGACCATAACAAGATTTGTAGAGGCATTCATTACGAACATTTTAAACCAAAAATCTTAATTCTAGGCCTAGTAGTTTCCGAGAAAATGGAAATAAACCAAATTATGCCATACTTTTAGCTGAAAATATGTAAAAATATGTATGTTATTGTGCGATACACATATTTTTTCTCAAAAAACGGTAAGTCTGGCGTGGTTTTGACCATAACAAGATTTGTAGAGGCATTCATTACGAACATTTTAAACCAAAAATCTTAATTCTAGGCCTAGTAGTTTCCGAGAAAATGAAAATAAACCAAATTATGCCATACTTTTAGCTAAAAATATGTATGTTATTGTGCGATGCACATATTTTTTCTCAAAAACGGTAAGTCTGGCGTGGTTTTGACCATAACAAGATTTGTAGAGGCATTCATTACGAACATTTTAAACCAAAAATCTTAATTCTAGGCCTAGTAGTTTCCGAGAAAATGGAAATAAACCAAATTATGCCATACTTTTAGCTAAAAATATGTATGTTATTGTGCGATGCACATATTTTTTCTCAAAAACGGTAAGTCTGGCGTGGTTTTGACCATAACAAGATTTGTAGAGGCATTCATTACGAACATTTTAAACCAAAAATCTTAATTCTAGGCCTAGTAGTTTCCGAGAAAATGGAAATAAACCAAATTATGCCATACTTTTAGCTAAAAATATGTATGTTATTGTGCGATGCACATATTTTTTCTCAAAAACGGTAAGTCTGGCGTGGTTTTGACCATAACAAGATTTGTAGAGGCATTCATTACGAACATTTTAAACCAAAAATCTTAATTCTAGGCCTAGTAGTTTCCGAGAAAATGGAAATAAACCAAATTATGCCATACTTTTTAGCTGAAAATATGTAAAAATATGTATGTTATTGTGCGATACACATATTTTTTCTCAAAAACGGTAAGTCTGGCGTGGTTTTGACCATAACAAGATTTGTAGAGGCATTCATTACGAACATTTTAAACCAAAAATCTTAATTCTAGGCCTAGTAGTTTCCGAGAAAATGAAAATAAACCAAATTATGCCATACTTTTAGCTAAAAATATGTATGTTATTGTGCGATGCACATATTTTTTCTCAAAAACGGTAAGTCTGGCGTGGTTTTGACCATAACAAGATTTGTAGAGGCATTCATTACGAACATTTTAAACCAAAAATCTTAATTCTAGGCCTAGTAGTTTCCGAGAAAATGGAAATAAACCAAATTATGCCATACTTTTAGCTAAAAATATGTATGTTATTGTGCGATGCACATATTTTTTCTCAAAAACGGTAAGTCTGGCGTGGTTTTGACCATAACAAGATTTGTAGAGGCATTCATTACGAACATTTTAAACCAAAAATCTTAATTCTAGGCCTAGTAGTTTCCGAGAAAATGAAAATAAACCAAATTATGCCATACTTTTAGCTAAAAATATGTATGTTATTGTGCGATGCACATATTTTTTCTCAAAAACGGTAAGTCTGGCGTGGTTTTGACCATAACAAGATTTGTAGAGGCATTCATTACGAACATTTTAAACCAAAAATCTTAATTCTAGGCCTAGTAGTTTCCGAGAAAATGGAAATAAACCAAATTATGCCATACTTTTAGCTAAAAATATGTATGTTATTGTGCGATGCACATATTTTTTCTCAAAAAACGGTAAGTCTGGCGTGGTTTTGACCATAACAAGATTTGTAGAGGCATTCATTACGAACATTTCAAACCAAAAATCTTAATTCTAGGCCTAGTAGTTTCCGAGAAAATGGAAATAAACCAAATTATGCCATACTTTTAGCTAAAAATATGTATGTTATTGTGCGATGCACATATTTTTTCCTCAAAAACGGTAAGTCTGGCGTGGTTTTGACCATAACAAGATTTGTAGAGGCATTCATTACGAACATTTTAAACCAAAAATCTTAATTCTAGGCCTAGTAGTTTCCGAGAAAATGGAAATAAACCAAATTATGCCATACTTTTAGCTGAAAATATGTAAAAATATGTATGTTATTGTGCGATACACATATTTTTTCTCAAAAACGGTAAGTCTGGCGTGGTTTTGACCATAACAAGATTTGTAGAGGCATTCATTACGAACATTTTAAACCAAAAATCTTAATTCTAGGCCTAGTAGTTTCCGAGAAAATGAAAATAAACCAAATTATGCCATACTTTTAGCTAAAATATGTATGTTATTGTGCGATGCACATATTTTTTTCTCAAAAACGGTAAGTCTGGCGTGGTTTTGACCATAACAAGATTTGTAGAGGCATTCATTACGAACATTTTAAACCAAAAATCTTAATTCTAGGCCTAGTAGTTTCCGAGAAAATGGAAATAAACCAAATTATGCCATACTTTTAGCTAAAAATATGTATGTTATTGTGCGATGCACATATTTTTTCTCAAAAACGGTAAGTCTGGGCGTGGTTTTGACCATAACAAGATTTGTAGAGGCATTCATTACGAACATTTTAAACCAAAAATCTTAATTCTAAGGCCTAGTAGTTTCCGAGAAAATGGAAATAAACCAAATTATGCCATACTTTTAGCTAAAAATATGTATGTTATTGTGCGATGCACATATTTTTTCTCAAAAACGGTAAGTCTGGGCGTGGTTTTGACCATAACAAGATTTGTAGAGGCATTCATTACGAACATTTTAAACCAAAAATCTTAATTCTAGGCCTAGTAGTTTCCGAGAAAATGGAAATAAACCAAATTATGCCATACTTTTAGCTAAAAATATGTATGTTATTGTGCGATGCACATATTTTTTCTCAAAAACGGTAAGTCTGGCGTGGTTTTGACCATAACAAGATTTGTAGAGGCATTCATTACGAACATTTTAAACCAAAAATCTTAATTCTAGGCCTAGTAGTTTCCGAGAAAATGGAAATAAACCAAATTATGCCATACTTTTAGCTGAAAATATGTAAAAATATGTATGTTATTGTGCGATACACATATTTTTTCTCAAAAAACGGTAAGTCTGGCGTGGTTTTTGACCATAACAAGATTTGTAGAGGCATTCATTACGAACATTTTAAACCAAAAATCTTAATTCTAGGCCTAGTAGTTTCCGAGAAAATGAAAAATAAACAAAATATGCCATACTTTTAGCTAAAAATATGTATGTTATTGTGCGATGCACATATTTTTTCTCAAAAACGGTAAGTCTGGCGTGGTTTTGACCATAACAAGATTTGTAGAGGCATTCATTACGAACATTTTAAACCAAAAATCTTAATTCTAGGCCTAGTAGTTTCCGAGAAAATGGAAATAAACCAAATTATGCCATACTTTTAGCTGAAAATATGTAAAAATATGTATGTTATTGTGCGATACACATATTTTTTCTCAAAAACGGTAAGTCTGGCGTGGTTTTGACCATAACAAGATTTGTAGAGGCATTCATTACGAACATTTTAAACCAAAAATCTTAATTCTAGGCCTAGTAGTTTCCGAGAAAATGGAAATAAACCAAATTATGCCATACTTTTAGCTAAAAATATGTATGTTATTGTGCGATGCACATATTTTTTCTCAAAAACGGTAAGTCCTGGCGTGGTTTTGACCATAACAAGATTTGTAGAGGCATTCATTACGAACATTTTAAACCAAAAATCTTAATTCTAGGCCTAGTAGTTTCCGAGAAAATGGAAATAAACCAAATTATGCCATACTTTTAGCTGAAAATATGTAAAAATATGTATGTTATTGTGCGATACACATATTTTTTCTCAAAAACGGTAAGTCTGGCGTGGTTTTGACCATAACAAGATTTGTAGAGGCATTCATTACGAACATTTTAAACCAAAAATCTTAATTCTAGGCCTAGTAGTTTCCGAGAAAATGAAAATAAACCAAATTATGCCATACTTTTAGCTAAAAATATGTATGTTATTGTGCGATGCACATATTTTTTCTCAAAAACGGTAAGTCTGGCGTGGTTTTGACCATAACAAGATTTGTAGAGGCATTCATTACGAACATTTTAAACCAAAAATCTTAATTCTAGGCCTAGTAGTTTCCGAGAAAATGAAAATAAACCAAATTATGCCATACTTTTAGCTAAAAATATGTATGTTATTGTGCGATGCACATATTTTTTCTCAAAAACGGTAAGTCTGGCGTGGTTTTGACCATAACAAGATTTGTAGAGGCATTCATTACGAACATTTTAAACCAAAAATCTTAATTCTAGGCCTAGTAGTTTCCGAGAAAAATGGAAATAAACCAAATTATGCCATACTTTTAGCTAAAAATATGTATGTTATTGTGCGATGCACATATTTTTTCTCAAAAACGGTAAGTCTGGCGTGGTTTTGACCATAACAAGATTTGTAGAGGCATTCATTACGAACATTTTAAACCAAAAATCTTAATTCTAGGCCTAGTAGTTTCCGAGAAAATGGAAATAAACCAAATTATGCCATACTTTTAGCTGAAAATATGTAAAAATATGTATGTTATTGTGCGATACACATATTTTTTCTCAAAAACGGTAAGTCTGGCGTGGTTTTGACCATAACAAGATTTGTAGAGGCATTCATTACGAACATTTTAAACCAAAAATCTTAATTCTAGGCCTAGTAGTTTCCGAGAAAATGGAAATAAAACCAAATTATGCCATACTTTTAGCTGAAAATATGTAAAAATATGTATGTTATTGTGCGATGCACATATTTTTTCTCAAAAACGGTAAGTCTGGCGTGGTTTTGACCATAACAAGATTTGTAGAGGCATTCATTACGAACATTTTTAAACCAAAAATCTTAATTCTAGGCCTAGTAGTTTCCGAGAAAATGAAAATAAAACCAAATTATGCCATACTTTTAGCTAAAAATATGTATGTTATTGTGCGATGCACATATTTTTTTCTCAAAAACGGTAAGTCTGGCGTGGTTTTGACCATAACAAGATTTGTAGAGGCATTCATTACGAACATTTTAAACCAAAAATCTTAATTCTAGGCCTACTAGTTTCCGAGAAAATGGAAATAAAACCAAATTATGCCATACTTTTAGCTAAAAATATGTATGTTATTGTGCGATGCACATATTTTTTTCTCAAAAACGGTAAGTCTGGCGTGGTTTTGACCATAACAAGATTTGTAGAGGCATTCATTACGAACATTTTAAACCAAAAAATCTTAATTCTAGGCCTAGTAGTTTCCGAGAAAATGGAAATAAACCAAATTATGCCATACTTTTAGCTGAAAATATGTAAAAATATGTATGTTATTGTGCGATACACATATTTTTTCTCAAAAACGGTAAGTCTGGCGTGGTTTTGACCATAACAAGATTTGTAGAGGCATTCATTACGAACATTTTAAACCAAAAATCTTAATTCTAGGCCTAGTAGTTTCCGAGAAAATGGAAATAAACCAAATTATGCCATACTTTTAGCTGAAAATATGTAAAAATATGTATGTTATTGTGCGATACACATATTTTTTTCTCAAAAACGGTAAGTCTGGCGTGGTTTTGACCATAACAAGATTTGTAGAGGCATTCATTACGAACATTTTAAACCAAAAATCTTAATTCTAGGCCTAGTAGTTTCCGAGAAAATGAAAATAAAC